>CM060483.1:21906934-22021934 GCA_030544235.1 Lepturacanthus savala
CGGAGGGGGCGGGGTCAGCGGGGACAGTAGGACGTCCTTCAGTCCTCTGGTGAAGCTGGACTCGCTGCTGGTCCGGCCCGTAGCGACAGGTGAGTCCACGTCACACCTGTTCACCGTGAATCCTCCTGGTCCTGCTGGTCCTGCTGGTCCTGACGGTCTGTGCTTGTCCCCCCAGACAACAGAGCCCTGTACGTCATCAGCACCACCGAGTGGCAGATCTACGAGCTGGTTGCCGGGACGACGTCGGAGAAAAACACGTACGACTCATCACCTCGTCACGTTTAGACTTAACGAGGATGTTTCCAACAGTTTAATTAAAGGTTGGTTCTGTTTCAGCTGGAAGGATTTACTGGAAAAGAGCGTCTCAACATCTGGAGGATCATCACCTCTGATCAGCCACACAGCCATGACCATACCGTAAGAGTGTGTGTGTGTGTGTGTGTGTTTTCTTTTACAATTCTATGTTTAGTTGGAAAGTAAATCTAGGTTTTTTTGTGTTTTCTAAATTTTCAAAACGATTAAATTATCAGTTGATTAAACAGAAATCTGTCATTCATGTATAAATTATCTCATTTCAAAATGTGTGTGTGTGTGTGTGTGTGTCAGTTCTTCTGGTCTGGACAGTGCGTCTCCCGTCTCCTCTGGCAGCCATGATGTTTACACCGGTAAGAAGCTTTTATTTTTTTATTTTTTTTATTTATCTCTGGTGGTTTTCTTACCTTCTTACGACTGTTTTCTAAATCTTCAGATAATTCCCTGACGGAGCCGTCCGTCTCCATGGAAACCCGCTCCTCCTCCGACGACCTGCTGCTGTCAGCTGACTCGCCCGCGGACCAATCAGGAGCCTTCACCTGCGGGGAGCGGCCGGCGTGCGGCGTGGCAGAGGCGGCGCTGCAGGACGGTTGGTTGTTCCTCCTCCATGTCTGATAAATGAAGCAGAATAATCCTTTTCTGATGTTTAATGTGGATTTTTTTGTTCTGAATCTGGGTTTCTTCTCCAGTGGAGACGCTGCGACGCCTCATATTACGAGACCTGGACGACGACTCGTGGAGCCACAGCTCAGACGACACGCCCACCAACGACGCAGCCAATCAGAGGAGTCCGTCGGTGGAGCCGCGGCGACCGGAGTCTCCGGGCAGCGTCGACTTCGGTGCCGACGGGTGGGAGGCGGAGCCTGATGAGGCCCCGCCCCCTGAGGAGGCCCCGCCCCCTGAGGTGGAGCAGCCCAGCGTTCAGGTCGTGAGGAAAGGTAACGGATCAATAACCAATCGTCAGTTAATCCTCCTGATGCTCACTGTGACATCACAAAACCCACGATTGATCCTAATGAACTCAGCTGGTTGTCTTCCTGCATGATGATCTTCTTCTCCTCCTTTTTATTCTCATTCTCTTCCACCTCCTCCTTTTTCTTCCTCCTCCTCTTCGTCTCCTTCTCCTCGTCCTTATTCTTCCCCTTCTTCTCCTTTTCCTCTTTCTTCTCCGTCTACTTCTCCTTCTCTTCATTCTTCTCCTTTTCTTCCTCGTTTTCCTCCTCTTCATCCTCCTTTTCT
This sequence comes from Lepturacanthus savala, assembly GCA_030544235.1. Classification (NCBI taxonomy): domain Eukaryota; kingdom Metazoa; phylum Chordata; class Actinopteri; order Scombriformes; family Trichiuridae; genus Lepturacanthus; species Lepturacanthus savala. Next base: position 21,908,486 of record CM060483.1, read on the forward strand.
TCCTCTTTCTCCTCCTACTCCTCCGTCTTGGACTCCTTTTCCTTGTCCTTTCTCTTCCTCCCCCTTTCTTCTTTCTTCCTTTCTCCTTCTCCTCTTCCTCCTATTCTTTCTGCCCCCTCCTCCTGCTCCTCTTCCTCCTCCTGCTTCTCTTCCTCATTTTTTCTTCCTCTCCCCCTCGTCTGCTCCTCTTCTTCCTCCTCTTCCTCTCTTCCTTTTCCACCTCCTCCTCTTCCTCCTCCTTCTCTTCCTTTTACACCTCCTCCTTCTCTTCCTCCTCCTCCTCTTCCTCTTCCTCTCTTCCTTTTCCACCTCCTCCTCTTCCTCCTCCTGCTTCTCTTCCTCATTTTTTCTTCTTCTCCTCCTCATCTGCCCCTCCTCTTCTTCCTCCTCTTCCTCTCCTCATTCTTCTTTTCCCTCGTCTCCTCCTCCTTTTTCTCCTATTTTTCTTTCTCCTTTTTCTTCTCTTCCCTCCTCCTCCTCCTCCTCCTCCTCCTCCTCCTCCTTCTCCTCCTCCTCCTCCTCCTTCTCCTCCTCCTCCTCCTCTTCCTCCTCTCCTGTGCGTAGCTGTGGTTGCGGGCTGCTCTTCTTCTTCCTCTCTGCCTGATGACATCACTGATGATGTCAGCCTCCCCTCCAGCCAATCATCACAGCCGGGCGGGGCCTCTGATCAGGGTAACGATGACATCACCGGTCTCTGCAGTTAATTAGCGGCTCGTTAAGGTGCTGACTCAGTGACAGTCGCTTCCGTCTCTGCAGGAAACGTCTTCTACCTGGTGATGCCGTCGGATCAGGGCGAGAGCGCCACCGACGACCTCGCCGACCCGCCCACCCCCACCGCCGCCCACTTCCCCCCGCCCCCGCAGGAAGTGATGTCATCACGCCAGGAGGAGGAGGAGCTGGACCGGTCGGAGGCCGGCCGGCGGAGTCACGTGATCAGGAACGTGGACGAGATATTTCTCACCATCGAGGGATTGATGAGCAAACTGAGGCAGCTAAAGGTGAGTCACGTGACTCCGCCCACTTTTTATCTACCTGATTATTAAAATAATATAAAACGTTTAAACATGGACGACTAAGACAGAACGAACCAACACACGTTTAGAAAGGATTCACCGAGATGAACAGACAGGAAGTAAAGATACAAACAGCTGAGAGCAGCTGTTCAGATTTCAAAATAAAAGACATTTCAAAATAAAAAGAGAACAAGAAACACACACTACACACTCATTAATAAACACACACGCACTCACATATTGATGAAAACACACACACTCTTGTGTATCCCTCAGGAAATCGAGAGCGCCCATCACACGCTGTTAAAAACCCTCCGAGAGCCGTCGACCAATCAGGAGCCAGAGGACCGGTCGTGTCGCTCGGCAACCGTCTCCAGGACGCCGTCTCTGGATCGCGGAGCAGGAGACGGTGAGGGACCAGCTCAGAGGTCAGAGGTCAGGGCCCGGTTCGGTGATTCTAACTCTTTGTCTCCTCCAACCCGTCCAGGGAAAGAAGGGAGTCCAGCAGAGTCCAGGATCCAGTCCACCGGGTTCTGAGCCGCCCTGGTTCCATCGTTGTGGTCCGGACCTCAGAGCCCCGCCCCCTCCCCCCCGCTCCCCCAGCCCCGCCCCCCCTCCCAGCATGCACCAGCCGTACCAGGAAGGACATGGCAGCCATGTTTGTTTTTGTTCCCGTTGCCCCGGGATACGAGGGGACAGATATGAAGGAGCAGGAATAAAAACATAAAAAAAATAAAATAAAAGGGCAGAAGACAAGTCGATAAAATAAAAAGCTGGAAGAATCGAAAGTCGATGAAATAAAACGACCAAGTTGATGTTGGTGAAGGAGAAAAAAGACTTGAAGCTGGTTGAAGGAAACGTTAATTTAAAGAACAATCAGAGAGGGACCGTCACCCAGCACTTTACCCACAATGCATCTCCCCACACACACACACACACACACACACTGGTTGCTTTACACTGAGTTTACGTCTGTCCTTTCAGGTTTTTTGCACTGCGTAAAGAGACGAGCTCTGATTGGACGGTTCGTGGAAACACTACTGCAGCGTTCGCCGTTCACTACTGACACGTCGCCTTTTTTTTAATTTTCACGTTGTTTTCGGGAGATTTCAGCACCGTTTGGCTGCGTTTCTGTTGGTTTATTTAACATTTGGGAGATTTTCAGAGGCGAGTCGGTGACGAAACGATACGGATTCAAATGTTGAAACTTGAATTTTTCTGTGTTTTTTGTTTTCCGCTGTGACTTCTGAGCATCTGCTGTAAAGCTCCTCTATAACAGATCGTATATATCATCCCCACAGCAGGAAATACTGTGAACCAGCAACGACCTCCGACCCTCCCCCGCACTAACCTGTATTTATCCTTAAAAATAGAAAAATCTCTGTAAATTGCAAATTCCGCAAACTCGATCCGAGTAAAACAAGGAGAATCATCTCGCTTCTTTTCCTGAATATCAAACACTGAGTGGATCAAATGTTTAGAAACCAGCAGAGACGACACTAAAGCCTTTTCTTTTTAATTTAAATTTAATTTACTTGGTTTTAACTTTGATAAACACTCTTTATGTTCCAGTTTACATGTGTTTCTGTCTCTACTGAAGCTGAACTGAAACAAAACAAGGAGCTGGAGCTGCAACTAACGACTGTTCTGATTAATCTATCGATTATTGACACGATTAATCGATTAGTTCATAAAATGGTTTCCTAAAAGCTGAGGATTCAATTTAAAATGTCTTTGTTTTGTCCAAATCATCAGTTTGTTATTATAGAGACTAAAGAAACCAGGAAATAATCAGAGAAGCTGGAACCAGAGAATTTGGACATTATTATAAAATGACTCAAATCGATTAAAATAGTTGTTGGAGATTAATGTGATAGTTGTCAACTATCATTTCAGTGCTAGGTGGCAGATTAATTAGCTTTTCTCAAGTTTATTTTCTTGATTTTGGTCAATTTTGTAAACTATAACTGCATCTAATGACGACTTTGATAGTCAATTAATCTGTTGATTAACTGGAACCAGAGAATTTGGACATTTTCTTCTTAATTCATGTAAAAGTCGGCGACTAATCGATTAATCGTTGCAGCTCTGCAGCTTTTTCCACCGTTATCAACCGATTCAGAGGAATCGATGCCTGTTTTAGGTTTTAAAGTCGAACTCACAGCTGAATTTACAGAAATAACTTGTGCTAAAGTGTAAAAATGTTCTACCAAAGTGAAAAGTCTCCTCGGAGGCGTTGAAGGGAACATACGTCGTCGTTTCTTGTTTTTTTTTTTTCTTGGCTGCTGATTGAAATCGTTCCATATCAAAGCTGCGGATGTAACATAATATAAAATATTGGAGTTTTCTTGTTTATAATTTGACTCAAAACAGTGAAGTTAACGTCGGATATCGTGTTTGAATCCAAATCTCTTCCGCTGAAAGAATCTTTCTCCGTCGTCCCAGCGTTTTTTCATCTCCGAGTTCTACCTCTACTCTTCAGTTTATACGATTCGTTTTCATACGTTTCTCTTGGACGTCGACATCAGCGTCGTGGCCCCAAAAGGCTGCGAGAAGCTTGAACTGATTCCTTTTTTTAATTTTTATTTTTTAAGAAAAGTTGCACAAACAAAACTCCTGCACGGTGCAAACTACTGTCTGCGACACTCGTCTTTAACTGTCATCTCGTCGTTTTTTGTTGTCTTTAAAAGAAAAAATCACTCATGTAATATAGAGAGATCAGACCCACTGTTTTATATGTTAATTTTGTTCTGTAAAGCCTTAGTCCTCGTATTTGATTTTATTTTTGTAGATATGATTAAAAAAGGATGTATAAATTATTTTCTTCTCCCTTGTTTTTAAACTGGTGAGATTGTTTAGCTGCACAGAAGGAAAAAAAAGAACTTGTGTCCGATTCATGTGTTTGTGAAATTAAAAAAGAAACTGGATAAAGAAGGAAGTGGATTGTGAGATTTCTGATGGTTTCTCAGCATCATTTTGCGTTTTATTTTGAAATATGGTGTTTTTTTTATCTCTAATATGGACTCAAAAACGTTTTATTTGGGATAAATTATTTTATCCAAGCAAGAAATAATTTTAAAAAAGCTGATTAAAAGGGGAAAAATAAAATCAGGAATTAAGAAATAAGATTTAAAAATAAATAAATAAAATAAAACAAGCATGATATAATTTAAAAACAGTTGATTAAAAAGAGAAAATTTCCAAAATTTTAAATTAAAAATAGGAAAAAAATCAGGGATTAAAACTTATGAGATTAAAGATCAAAAAAATTGAAATTAACAAAAAAACAGACACGATATAATTTAAAAAAACGAATTTAAAAGTGGGAAAATTAAAAAATATATAATTCAAATATATAATTAAAAATAAAAACGAAACATAAGGATATGATTTAAAACAGTTGTTTAAAGGGGAAACATCTACATTTTGAAATAATCAGAAATTAAAGCATAATTCAAATTATATTAAGATTTAAAGTCAAACAATTTAAATGATAAAAGGGACGATATAATTTAAAATTGCTTTGATTAAAAGGGCAAAAATAAAATAATTTAAAATAAAATAGAAATAACATGGCAACAGAAATATTGTTTTATAACAGTAATTAATGTATTAAATTACGTGCCTTGATGATATTAATTTACATTAACGGATGTGCCCTAAAGTTTTTATTTTGAAAAGCGCGACCGGAAGTAGTGAGCGTAGCCGCTCTGTGTCGCTTGACGCTGCAGCGGCAGAGCAGCCGCGCCGCTCCGCTCAGCGGTAAAAACCGCCGCCGCGATGAGGGACATCTCCGCCGCTTCCCGCTGGTTTCACGAATCCTGACGAAATAAAAAACCGGACGAACCGAACCGAAGGATCCGGTTCCTCCTCCAGTAGATGAACGCGGCGGCGGCGGAGCGACGCGACTCCACGGACCCGGGATTCGGAGCCTTTCGGCGGCTTTCGGAGCCACTTTCCACCGCTGAAGCGGAGCCGCGCCGCTTTTTGTTCCGTTTGGGCAGAAAGGTAAAAAATATAAACTATAACTTTATATAATATAAATTAAATAAAATATTTTCCTGCATTTTGCTTTTTTAAACACATTTTTCAGTATAAAATGACGTTTTCTACAGTTTTAAACAGATTATGTTGTTTTTTGACCACTTTTTATTTTTAATTATGACACAAGATGAGTTTATGATGCGATCATCAGTCTGCTGCTCTACATCCTGTCTGTCTGTCCCTGTCTCTCTCTCTATATGTCTCCCTCTATATATGTCTGTCTCTCTCTCTTTCTATCTATATGTCTCTTTCTGTCTCTCTCTCTCTTTCTATCCATCTGTCTCTCTCTTTCTATCTCTATATATCTGTCTATCTCTCTCTCTAGCTGTCTATCTCTATCTTTCTGTCTCTCTCTCTTTCTATGTATATGTCTCTTTCTGTCTCTCTCTCTCTTTCTATCCATCTGTCTCTCTCTTTCTATCTCTATATATCTGTCTATCTCTCTCTCTAGCTGTCTATCTCTATCTTTCTGTCTCTCTCTCTTTCTATCTCTATATATATGTCTCTCTAGCTGTCTATCTCTATCTTTCTGTCTCTCTCTCTTTCTATCTCTATATATCTGTCTATCTGTCTCTATAGCTGTCTATCTTTCTGTCTCTCTTTCTATCTCTATATATCTGGCTCCTTCATTGTCTCACCATCTGTCTCTCTTTCTATCTATCTGTATGTCTCATTCTATCTGTCTCTCTCTCTGACTATATATCTGTCTATCTCTATCTTTCTCTCTCTATCTGTCTATCTGTCTCCTCACTATCTGTCTGTCTTTCTCTATATCTGTCTCTCTCTATCCATCTGTCTTTCTATCTGTCTCTCTCTCTTTCTGCCTTTCTCTATATCTGTCTATCTCTCTATCCATCTGTCTTTCTATCTGTCTCTCTCTTTCTGTCTTTCTCTCTATCTGTCTCTCTATATATATCTGTCTATCTCTGTCTCCTCTCTATCTGTCTCTGTCTTTCTCTCTATCTGTCTCTCTTTCTGTCTTTCTTTCTATCTGTCTCTCTATATATATCTGTCTATCTCTATCTTTCCGTCTCTCTATATATCTGTCTCTGTCTTCTTCTATCTTCTTCTTTTGGTCTCTCTCTATCTGTCTCTCTCTCTCTATCTGTCTGTCTCTCTATCTGTCTCTGTCTTCTTCTATCTCTTTTGGTCTCTCTCTCTCTATCTGTCTCTCTCTCTCTATCTGCCTGTCTCTCTATCTGTCTCTGTCTTCTTCTATCTCTTTTGGTCTCTCTCTCTATCTGTCTCTCTTTCTGTCTTTCTTTCTATCTGTCTCTCTATATATATCTGTCTATCTCTATCTTTCCGTCTCTATCTGTCTGTCTCTCTATCTGTCTTTCTCTCTCTATCTGTCTTTCTCTCTATCTGTCTCTCTCTCTGTATCTGTCTCTATCTCTCTCTCTATCTGTCTCTATCTGTCTTTCTCTCTATCTGTCTCTCTCTCTATCCATCTCTGTCTATTGTGTGTAGGTGATGTCTCACTCTGACAGAAATCCTCTGATTTATTTTCACATTTAACATCATGTTTGTATTTTGTTTTAATCTCAGTGATTTGTTACCAGAGTGAATGTGAAGGTTCCAGCAGCAGAGAGACAGGACGTTTAAATCAAATCAACAGACGTCTCACATGGGATCTAAAAATATCTGTGTCCACGTCTGTTAACGAGCCACACACACACACACACACACACACACACACACACACACACACACACACACACACACACACACACACAGTTCAGTAAACACAACCTGTTTCTCATTGTTTTAACACAAGTTTCAGTCTCAGACATCGATTTATCAGTCGATTTATCAGTCGATTGATCAGCTTGTTCCCGTTCTAATCAATCCACTGACTGATTAGTAACCAATCAGCTGATTGATCGGTGGATTAATCAGTGTTTTGAGGCGTGAACGCAGGACGACGCTGGAAAGTCCACGTGTGAATCACATGTCAGAAATTACTGAGACCTGAAGTGTCCAAATGTGGACGTTTGACACAAATGTGAAGCGTGAGGACGTTTGTTATTAAATAAAGAAACTGAGTTAGGAAAGTACCAGAGATGGAGGGATGGAGGGATGAAGAGATGAGTGGAGGGATGGAGGGATGAATGGAGGGATGAGTGGAGGGATGAAGGGATGAGTGGAGGGATGGAGGGATGAATGGAGGGATGAGTGGAGGGATGGAGGGATGAAGGGATGGAGGGATGAGTGGAGGGATGGAGGGATGAAGGGAGGGATGGATGAGTGGAGGGATGAAGGGATGAGTGGAGGGATGGTGGGATGAAGGGAGGGATGGAGGGATGAAGGGAGGGATGGATGAGTGGAGGGATGAAGGGATGAGTGGAGGGATGGTGGGATGAGTGGAGGGATGGAGGGATGAGGGAAGGATGGAGGGATGAAGGGATGAAGGGATGGATGAGTGGAGGGATGAAGGGAGGGATGGACGGATGAGTGGAGGGATGGAGGGATGAAGGGAGGGATGGACGGATGAGTGGAGGGATGGAGGGATGAGTGGAGGGATGAGTGGAGGGATGGAGGGATGAAGGGAGGGAGGGATGAATAGAGGGATGGATGGAGGGATGAGTGGAGGGATGGAGAGTTGAGAGGATGGATGGATGGAGGGATGGATGAATAGATAGAGGGATGGATGGATGGATGAGTGATGGATGGAGGGATGAATAGAGTGATGGATGGATAGATAGATAGATAGATAGATAGATAGATAGATAGATAGATAGATAGATAGATAGATAGAGGGATGGATGGATGGAGGGATGGATGAGTGGATGGATGGATGAATACTGGGATGGATGGAGGGATGGATGAATAGATAGAGGGATGGAGGGATGGAGAGATGAGAGGATGGATGGATGGAGGGATGAATAGTGATGGATGGATGGATAGATAGATAGATAGATAGAGGGATGGATGGATAGATAGATAGATAGATAGATAGATAGATAGAGGGATGGATAGATAGATAGATAGATAGATAGATAGATAGATAGATAGATAGATAGATAGAGGGATGGATGGATGATGGATGGATGATGGATGGACAGACACCACCTTTCCGTCTAAATCTCCAACCACTCCAGTCTGAGTTTTTCGTTCCGTGTGAAAAGCGACGGACGACAGCGTGAAGTTGATGTTCCCGTTTCCGTGGCAACAACCCCCCTCAGCCCTTCCTCACCCGGAGCCTCCCATTCATCCCCATTGTAGCCGCTAAGCTCCGTTGCCCCTGGAGACCACGGGGGACAGTTGGGGAATGTCACACACACACACACACACACACACACACACACACACACACACACACACACACACACACACACACACCAACAGCAGCCTGGATACAGATAAACAATAAAACAGAATAAAAACAACACAATCAGTGTCTGTGATCATGTGACACAGCAGAAAGTTGGTGTAATTGTCCTTTTTTAGCTGAGAAAACTCAGACTGAAGCAATGAGTCCAACAGCCTGTCTGACACCGAGTTTAATATCTGGGGAATCTGTTCTATTGTCTGCAGTTAATCGATTAGTCGATTAATTGATTAGTGTTATTTTTAACAGGAAAACGTCTAAATTCTCTGGTTCCAGCTTCTCTTCTCTGATTATTTCCTGGTTTCTTTAGTCTCTATAATAATAAACTGATGACATTCTAGGTTGAATCTTCTGCTTTGGGAAACATCGATTGACATTTTACACCATTATATGAGCAAAACAACTGATCAATTAATCAATGATCAATATAGTGATTAGTTGCAGCCCTATTTCTAATTATCCTGGACATTTTCTACGAAAAAATTACTCAAATCAATTCATCAATTATCAAAATAGTTGGTGATTAATGGATAGTAGTAGTAGTTGGCAACTAATTGATTAATTGACTAATCATTGCAGCTCTATTACAATTATTGGACTAATTGGACCAAGGTGGGGTGACTTCCTGTTTCCTGATGTCACTTCCTGTTTCCTGATGTCACTTCCTGTTTCCTGATGTCACTTCCTGTGTGTCCTCAGGCTCCAAGATAGATTCCCTCAGGACCACAGTGGACTTGCTCCGCCTCCCGCTGACCCTCTCCTCCAAATCCATCAGCCACCGCAAGAGTCAGCTGGGCGTGGTCTGGGAGAAGGGCGGCGGCCCGGGGGTGGGAGGAGCCAAGAAGCCCCGCCCACCGCCGGCCTCCGACATGGACAACGAGTCGATGTACTCGAGCTACTCCTACAAGTCGTCCCAGTCACGCAGCTCCCGCAAACACAGGTACGATGACGTCGTCACGGCTAATTGATTAATCGAGGAAGTGATCAGCTGATTGATCGGTGTCTTGTGTCTCTCAGGGACAGGAGACACAGATCAAAGAGTCGGGACAGCAGCGTCCGAGACAAATCTGTGACCATCCAGACGCCCGGAGAGACGCCGCTGGACACCGAGTCCAGAGACCAGTCCAGAGACGACAGGGTCAGGAAATCAATAATCAATCAATAATCAATAAGAACTAGACCTGCAGGTTAATCTCAGAATAAATTCATATAAGGTATTTATTTGACAAATAACTCACCTATGCATATTAATTTATGTTTTATTCACTATATGTTAATGAGGAGGCGGACCTTGATGATGTCACTTAACTCCTCCCCCTCATTAAAATATGGTGAAGAAATACAGAAATTAATGTAAGAAGAGAAGAAATAATTAGGAAATAAATACAAAATTGTATTTGTAAATAATTTATCATTTTATTATTTTTATTTCTTTGTGTTTTTATTTGAGTTATTTATTTATTCATATTTTTATTTATTAAGTTTTATTTTTTGATTTATTCATGCTTTTATTGAGCCATTTATTCTTTTAATTCATTTTTATTTATTCATTTTTTTTGTCATTTATTATTCATATATTATTAAATCATATATTCATATATTATTAAATAATTTGTTAATTGTGTTTATTTATGTTTCATTTATTCATGTTTTTATTTGAGTCATTAAGTCATTTTAAAAAATTAATTTCTGCTTTTATTTATTGCGCAAATTATATTTTTATTCATAATTTTAAAGTTTTATTTGAGTCATTTATTTAGATTTTTATTAATGAAGTAATTATTTATTTGTTCATGTTTTTATTTGATTGATTTATTTATTATTTTTTATTTATTGAATAATTAATTTTTTATTTATTCATACATTTATTATCCTCTCAGGATGACACCTGGGGTGAAACCACCACCGTTGTCACGGGGACGTCGGTGGACAGCGTCTCTAACGAGGACCTGACCCGGGTCTTCAAGGACCCGGAGGACTCGGCCCCCCCTCCCCTGACGTGCCGTGGTTACGTGGCCCCGGCGCTGGGCGGCGTGCTGGCCGTCTTCTCCCTGGCGACGCCGCTGGCGTTCCTGGCGCTGCCGCAGCTGCTGTGGCGTGACCGGCTGGATCCGTGCGGGACACCGTGCGAGGGCCTGTACGTGTCGCTGGCCTTCAAGCTGCTGGTCCTCCTGATCTCCAGCTGGGCCTTGTTCCTGCGGCCGTCCAGAGCCGCGTTGCCGCGCCTCTTCGTGTTCCGCGGCCTGCTGCTGGCGCTCGTCTTCCTCTTCGTGGCGTCCTACTGGCTCTTCTACGGCGTGCGGGTGCTGGAGCCGCGGGAGACGGACTACCGCGGCATCGTGGGGTACGCGGCGTCGCTGGTGGACGCGCTGCTCTTCATCCAGTACCTGGCGCTGGTTCTGCTGGAGGTCCGACACCTGCAGGACGCCTTCGGCCTGAAGGTCGTGAGGAGCACGGACGGAGCCAGCCGCGTCTACAGGACGGGGCACCTCAGGTCAGCCAATCAGAGGGAAGGGGCATCTCAGGTCAGCCAATCAGAGGGAAGGGGCATCTCAGGTCAACCAATCAGAGAAGGGGGCACCTCAGGTCAGCCAATCAGAGAAGGGGGCACCTCAGGTCAGCCAATCAGAGAAGGGGGCACCTCAGGTCAGCCAATCAGAGGGAAGGGGCATCTCAGGTCAGCCAATCAGAGCCACCATCCTCCATTAGGCTTGTTTACAGACAAAGTTTGTTTGTTAGTTTGTTTACAGACTGTGATTGTTTGTTTACAGATAACATGTTTGTTTATAGACAACGTACTTGTTTGTTTGTTTAGACAGCAACCATGTTTGTTTGTTTGTTTACTCTTTGATCACAGCTTTATGTGTTGTTGACTATGAGTATTTTTCCTCCTGTTTACAGGCAGCACAGTAAACAGATAAACAGTAAACAGACTCACTGACACTTGAAGGATTTTGTACAGATGTTGTACAGATGTTTGTTCATGTATTTGTTGTCGTAAACAACAAATAACAAACATGACTCAGCTTTAAATAAATGATGAAATGATCGTTAGAGAAAATGGGGTTAAAGTTGATTTCCTGTCTGTGATTGGTTGTTTACTTCCTGTGGTTGATCCCAGCTCTGTTGTTGTAAATAATAAACAATAATAAACAACAATAAATAATAATAACTACTGAACAGCATCCAGAGAGCAGCAGCATGGATCCTGGATCAGTACTACACAGACTTCCCTGTTTATAACCCGGCTCTGCTCAACCTGCCCCGCTCCATCCTGTCCAGGAAGAGTCAGTCATCGTTCAAGGTCTACAACCTGGGGGAAGGTAACTGAGACTGACCAAGTAAATCAATATAGTTTGATTGATTGATTGGATAAATGCTAATAAACAGCTGATTTGCTGATGTTTGTAACAGAAACTGGTCAGAAATCATCAGGTTCATCCAGAGCGATGATCACTGCTGCTTCAAGAGACAACGCCCACAACCAGTTCTACTACGAAGAGGCTGAGGAGGAGAGAAGAGTCCGGAAAAGAAGAGCCAGGTACCACACACACACACACTAATACACACACACACACACACACACACACACACACACACACACACACACACACACACACACACACACACTAATACACACACACACACACACACTAATACACAATAACACACACTAATACACACACACACACACACACTAATACACACACACACTAATACACACACACTAATACACACACACACTAATACACACACACTAATACACACACACACACTAATACACACACACTAATACACACACACTAATACACACACACTAATACACACACTAATACACACACACTAATACACACACACACACACTAATACACACACACACACACACACTAATAAACACACTAATACACACACACACTAATACACACACACACAAACACACTAATACACACACAGTCCGGAAAAGAAGAGCCAGATACCACACACACACACACACACACACACACACACACACACACACACACACACACACAGTCCGGAAAAGAAGAGCCAGGTCTCACACACACACACATTAATACACACTAATACACACACACAGTCCGGAAACATAGAGCCAGGTATCACACATGCACACACTCTAATACACACTAATACACACACACACAAACACACAATCTGGAAATACAGAGCCAGGTCACACTAAAACGCACACACATACTAACACACACACACACATACTAATACACACACACACACTAATACACACACTCCATCACACATACACATTCTACTACTCTCACTCCAACACACACACACACCTCCTGACTAGCCCCTCCCCCTCCTCTCAGGCTGGTGGTGGCGGTGGAAGAAGCCTTCACACACATCAGGCGTCATCAGGAGGACGCGGCGGCGGCGTCCAAACACCCGCGGGAGCTGCTGGACCCCAGAGAGGCAGCGGCGGCCATCTTTGCCCCCATGGCCCGAGCCATGCAGAAATACCTGAGGGCCACGAGGCAGCAGGCGTTCCACAGCATGGAGAGCATCATCACACACCTGATGTTCTGTATCACACACAACATGACGCCCAAGGTCTGAAACACACACACACATATATATAAACACACACACACAAGATATAGGGCTATTGTGACAGATGTTTGGGGTAATAATCTAATGAAAATGTTTTTCTTCTCATTATTTCTTTATTATTAGTAATAATCAAAGGGAACTTTTATTAAATTAAAAGTCAATTTGGAACCAATTTGGAAAAGTACTCATAAAAATACAGTAATCCTATATAATATCAGCAACACACACACACACACACACACACACACACGGTCAACAATACACATACACACATATATACTACTATATACTATATTAATTTCATTAATCACTATTTCTGACTGACAGCACATATTTTCTGTTAAATTAGTCCAAAAGTGTGTGTGTGTGTATTAGTGTATATTATTGTGTGTATTAGTATATTATTGTATATTATATAACTAGCTCTTCTTTTCTGGACCGTGTGTGTGTATTAGTTTGTGTGTGTGTGTTATTGTGTGTGTGTGTGTGTGTGTGTGTGTGTGTGTGATACCTGGTTCTTCTTTTCCAGACTGTGTGTGTGTATTAGTTTGTGTGTGCGTGTTATTCTGTGTGTGTGTGTGTGTATTAGTGTATATTATTGTGTGTATTACTGTGTATATTAGTATATTATTATATATTATATAACTAGCTCTTCTTTTCTGGACTGTGTGTGTGTGTGTGTGTGTGTGTGTCTGTGTGTGTGTGTGAGAGATGGGAAGATTCACTGTGTTCTGCTGAAGCACAATGTTTGAGTTATCTACCCCTCTCCTTGAGTTTGAAATATCCTAAACTGTGTGTGTGTGTGTGTGTATACGCGTGTGTCTATGTGTGTGTGTGTGTCTCCGTGTGTGTGTGTCTATGTGTGTGTGTGTGTGTGTGTTCTCCAGGCGTTCCTGGAGCGTTACCTCAGCCCCGGTCCCACCCTGCAGTACCTGGACTGCGGCAGCAGGAGGCGTCGGTGGACTCTGGTCAGCGAGGAGGCCGTGACGGCGCCGCTTCGCCGCGGTCAAGTTTTCACCCTGAGACGCCTCGACTTCTCCCTGGTTGTCACGGTGACGCCCCTCCCGTTCCTGCGTCTGGACGAGGAGTTCGTTGACCCCAAGAGCCACAAGTTTGTGATGAAGCTGCAGTCAGAGACGTCTGTGTAGGAGGAATCCAAGACACTCTGACACACTTCATATTTCAGTTATTTTTCATATTTTCCCAAATATGCAAAGTGGACGTGGCTAAAATGCGATGAAAGCGTAGTTTAACCGAAGAGAAGCATATCTGAGCTGGTTCCTTCTGAGTTTCCTGTGAGGCTAAATTTAAACCCTGAGCTGGAGGGTGTTGAAAACTGATAAAACCTCACAAGCAGCACTGAAACTGCACCAATCACACATTAATACATGAATCATCATATAAGAATCAGAATAAAGACGATCAATTAGCACATGGAATCAATAAATAGACTCATTTCTATAATAAATAAATACATTTTATTTATTATTATTTTCTATTTCTATGCTTGTTCATTTGTTTAATTGATTAATTTGTAATATGAATTAATATTAATCAATTCATTTGTGATTAAGGCAGTTTCAGTTTTAAAGTTCACCACAAATTGAACGACAGATAAAAGATGAATAATTTAATCTGGTTTTATTAAAACAAGGTTAAAGGTTAAACCTGATCATGTCCAGAGGTTTAATACAAACTGACGTTTTCACAGCTGGACTCAGACACTGTTGTTTCATGGCCCGTTTGTTCTTCCTGGATTTTGTGATGTCATACAGTAGCAGATATAAACCTTTAAATTGACCATGTATTAAGTTAAATGGTCTGTAAACGGGATAAGATATTTCTGATCAAAAGGAAGATTTTATCACCTGATCTGATTGTGATCTTACTTCTCTTTTAAATATTTTACTTGGACTTTTTGAAACTTTTTGAAGACTATAAACAGACTGAAACCGAAACAGAAAAGTCCAGCTTTTTGGTCGTCGACTGGATTCACCGAACTACTTCCTCCAGCGAAAAGAGACAACACACTGGACCAGACTCATCAGACTCTTGAGTAACTTCTCCATTTTTATATTTGACTTTTAAAGCTGCACCGATCAAGAGAACGGTCGGACGTTTTGTCGTAACACTGATTTGATGAGCAAAGAACAGCTGATTCTTCTTTTTGGCAGCTTGATGTTTGGAGGTTTATTATGTTTGTTGATCTATTACGCATTTCCTTTTCAGACTTTTCCGTCTTTTACCTTGTGGCCTTGTTTCAAAGCGACAAACCTGCAAAAATCCCCCTCGATAATCTCTGTAAAAAGCACCGATATAAAGAGTATAAAGAAAAAAACACACCAAAGTTCACTTTACCTGTTTAATCGCTGTTGATTCGGTCAGATGATGTTTGTTCTTCTACTGTGGGACAGTAGGCAGGTAGTCTTTGCATAGGGTTTTATTTTGAAAATTCAACAGATAATTTGTGCCTTTGCTGTTTGACTCCTGTGATAATTTGACGCGATTTCAGCGCAGATGCGTTAAAAATGGACCCGTTAACGTTTGTTTCGTTAAATTTACGTTGAACTTACGTTACGGTTGTGTTACTGTGTCATTAATGTCAAGTCACATTAATGTTAACGTTACTGTTACGTTAACGTTACTCTTACGTTACATTAATGTTACGTTAACGTCATGTTACATCAACTTTCTCACTTTTGTTATGTTAACGTCACGCTACTGTTACGTTACTCTTACGTTACATTAATGTTCCGTTACGTTAACGTCATGTTACTTTCTTATCAACTTTCTTACTTTTTTTGTTACGGTAACGTTACGTTACTCTTACGTTACATTACCTTAATGTTACATTAATGTTCTGTTACGTTAACGTCACGTTACTGTTACGTTAACGTTACTCTTACGTTACATTAATGTTACGTTAACGTCATGTTACATCAACTTTCTCACTTTTGTTGTTATGTTAACGTCACGCTACTGTTACGTTACTCTTACGTTACATTAATGTTCCGTTACGTTAACGTCATGTTACTTTCTTATCAACTTTCTTACTTTTTTTGTTACGTTAACGTTACGTTACTCTTACGTTACATTACCTTAATGTTACATTAAGGTCCTGTTACGTTAACGTTACGTTACTGTTACGTTAACGTTACGATACTCTTACGTTACATTACCATAATGTTCCGTTAATGTTGTTACGTTAACGTCATGTTAACGTTACGTTACTCTTACGTTATCATCATAAAGCATTAGCAGCATGAAGCTAAAACTAGCGACTCAGCGTCAGTATAACGTTGTCGGACTCACGAAGGACAAAAAAAAGCATTAACGACAATCCAGCAGAACCAAAGATTGTCGTGTTTTTTTATATTCTACGCATTCTTCTTTAAACCCGAGTGCCTACATTACCCACAATGCAACTCCAGACTGTGGCGTGTAATGTTAGTAGCAGCTAACGTAGCATCTATTTGACTGTCATGTCACGTTTTTCTGTTGGTTTATGGATGTTTTTGACACATTTTAAAGTGATAAATTTAACACAAAATTATGTTTTTTTTCTAACGCTAACCTGAAGCTAACCACTGAGTTACACTACCGAACAGGATTAGTGAAAATACACACGTAGCAGGTGTTTCTGTCTGGAGAATGAGTTGAATTTAACATGTTGAGTTTTTTGTCTGCACATTTGTTTCACTAAACATTTGATGTTGTATCCCTCATAGTTTGTATTTGCTGCCATTTTGGACAGCGAGGTTGTGCTTTTCCTGTTTATTAAAAGATTTGTTTTTGCTTTCATTTAGTTTTATTGAATCTAAGGGCCCTTACACACCACTAGTTCAACTATTTTGTCCGCTTTCACACCTGCAAACAAACCACAATTGGTCCAATGGACCAATTTCATGAATAAATAAATAATTATTATTCCCTCCCATGATGCGTTGGGCTCATGGGAGGGAGTTCGGGCCCAAGTTTGAGTTCTCGCCAGAGGGAAAACACCAAAGTTTGTCATTTTCAGGACCGAGGTCATTGCTGAACCTCCTAACCAGCAGATACTACTCGAATACCACTTTATTTAGGAAGTTATATCAGTAGAAGGCACAATTCAGACGTACTACACCACTGCCATCTTGCCCTCCCGGTGACTTCTGGGATAGCGTAGTGTGGTTCGCTTACAGTAATAACTTACTGTAATGATTTTTGCTGTAATTTAAGGCATTACAGAAAAAACAAAGGTAATATTTTACTTGCCACAAATGTCAATAACATGCATTACAATGCGTTTTTTAACCTGGATTAAAGTGGTTGTTTTTTTTTTTGCTTCATACAAATTTGCTAACAACACAAGATCAGCAGCTCTGTCCACGTGTCAAAGTGTCAAAGTTTGAGTAAAACACCAGTTGATTTCGTTGCATGCTGGTTTCACTACAATCTCTGTGTATGGGTGAAACAGAGGAAGAAATATTAAGGCGTCACTATTTCCTTTTTTTGTACAAGGAAGTCCTTTAGTTCTGTGGCTCGGCGTGTGTGTGTATATGATCAACGACGATGCTCAAAATCACCCTCATAACGTTGTTTCAAGGTAGGTCCAGCTTTCATTTTCTGAAAGTATCACATCAATATCAAAACCTTTGAAATGTTTACAGTTATATATTTAAATAAATTGATATTTGAATATCTGCTGGACTCTATCTCCTGATAAGAGTACATCATGCTCTGTGTATGTTAAAATGTCTCAGCTTACTGGTGAAAGTAAAAGGGAACTATAATGAACTTTATTTATATCGGTATTGTTTGAATATAAACGTCGTTATTGAACATTATTTCACAGTTAGAAGCAAAAGTAGGAAGTGTCGCATGGTGACGAGCGTTCTGTCACATGGACGTCACATGGATCATTAATCATTTTCTTTTTTTTTTTTTTTCTCACCCTTTCGTGGCACGATTGTTTAAAAATGTGTGATAAAGTGCTGCCTGGGAGGCAAAATGCACATTCAAGTACCCTCTAGGAGCGAAAATTGCCAAATAATTGACCTCTTGGGATTCAAAACGTGTTAAAGTTCCTTTTTGGAAGCCAATTTCATGTTAAAGTGCCCTCTAGTAAGACAAAACGTGTGTTAAAGTGCCCTTTTGGGAGCCAAAATGTATGTTAAAGTGCCCTTTTGGGAGCCAGAATGCGTGTTAATGTGCCCTCTTGGGAGCAAAATCGTGTTAAAGTGCCCTCTTGGAAGCCAAAACGTGTGTTAATGTGCCCTCTTAGGAGCCAAAATTCAAGTTATAGTGCCCTCTATGAGCCAAAATTTATGCTAAAATGCCCATGAGGAGCCAAAACGTGTGATAAGGTGCCATCTTGGGGTGCTAAAGTGCCCTTTTGGAAGCCAAAACGTGCTAAAGTGCAGTGGAGGAGCTAGACTTTGAACCTTGGGTGGCCCAGGCTATAAACTGGGGAATTTTGGAAATATTCAACATTTAGCATCTAACTTACCTAGCTAGCTAGCTTAGTGTTTGAATATATTTTTATAGAATACTATAAACATTAATATTATCATCATCAATACTTCAAAACTCTATGAGATAATAACAGAATGTTACGAGATGGAACTGTTTGATGAGGGAAACCAAAAACACCTTTAGCGTATTAGCGTATTAGCGTAGCGTGTAGTATTATCTAAACGGCTCTGCTCCACTGGTCTGGAAACAGCTTGTATTGACATGAAATGGTAAAGCGACTATGGGATAGCGAAACCTAAACTATGTTTAAGTTCCCTTATTTTGTAAACTTTGAATTTACTTTCACTTATTACCATAAATTCCCTTTAATTCCCATACATTCACATTGATTCCAATGGAAAGTTTCCATCTTTGCAACCCTGCTGAGATTAACATAGTGAAATAGAACACACTCATAGACTCATAGAGCCATAATGTATGATCAACTAAGCTATTTAAGCATCTGAACTCAACTATTGCTGCAAATGCATACAAGTAAAATTGCATAAACTGGATGTTGACTTCTTGCACCAGTTAAAACCACAAACCGCCTCCTTTCTACTCCGAACACCCTCAAACTCTCACTTTCACTCACTTTCCACCTCTGTCTCCTCAAAAATCCTTTGCTTTTTTTTTGTCAGGCTGTTGATATAAATAAGAAATTGTTCTTAATTGCTCGCCTGCAATTAACCTTCATGCCCCCCTCAGACATTTTTGTAGATTTTTTTTGTCTTTTTTTGTATTTGTTGATCATTTTGGCCTGAATTTTGCAAAAACTCTTCATTTTAGTTGAATTTTTGAGTGTTTCTTTGGGACAAAAATGTCCACGCAACAAACAAACCGCTGTAAAATCATCATATTTCAATATTCTTCTGCATTTTTCCCTCCCATAAATCTTGCCATGCCAGTTTATCTATTGGAATTAATTAATTTTCACAAGAATGTATTACTCTACATATAGTAAATGGTAGAAGGATGTGACTTTAGTGGTGATTAGAGCCAAAGATTAATTATTTGATTTCATTAGTATTTTTTATATAGTTCCAGTTTCTCCATCTAGATGCCTTCAAGTGTTCCATTGACTTCCATTATGACCACAAATTCTGTAATGTCAGCATTTTATTTCATAGAAAAGTAGTGATATTTGACATTTTTACTGTATTTGACCAGATTAGAACCCATTGTAGGCTGGTGGCTGAAATTCTTGTATTTTATTTTAATTTATTTTAATTTTATGATAAAACTTAAACTATTAACAGAAAGAGTGAACATAAACATTTTGATGTTGCTGTGGAACAAAGTGAGACTAATTTAATGTCCTGTATGAAGCTGATTTAATATAATCATTTGATATATGTGATTGAAGTTGTGTTATTTCAAGATTCAAGTTAAAATACAAGTTTAGGGAGTTTACGTCAGGTGAAGGGGGAGGGGCTACCGTAGCCCCGCCCCTTGAACTCTGCCTAGCGACAGGTGTGTCATGCCCGTGAAAACCGTTCCCTTAAAAAAAAGGCGCTAGAAACTAGAGAGTTTTCTACTATTTTGGGAGTTTTTTAATGAATATTCGTGGTCGCCAGAGGTTTGTTTAACGTAAACAACCGCCGCCATTTTCTTATTCAACTGGTCTGCATTAGTGAGTCAAATCTCTTTGTAAACATAATTTAATATAGAGATTTCTTCTGCACATCTAAAGTTGCCTGCTCCAAACCAGTTGGAACAGTCAGATAAATATACTATTATTACAATTATTGTGTCTGTGAGGCTTCCTCTTCTTCCAAAATCTTCCAAAACAGTTTGAGCTCATTTCACATTTTGGGTTTTTTTCGCAGTGGCACTAGTCGAATCCATTCAGAACCTCCATGGCTACGTTGGAGAAGAAGTGACCTTGCCCTCAGGAAGCGATTCCTCAGAGACCCTCACTGGAATCAAATGGTCCATACCAAACAACACCTGGATCGCCACGTTTATGAAAAAAAAGACGAATACCGAACGCGTCGAGCGCTACAAAAGACGACTCCGTCTCAACACCAGCACAGGTCTGAATCAATGTTTTAATTCCACATAATGAGGCAGAAGAACCTGCTTCTCTCTCCCCGGTGTCTTAACTGTTCGCTTCTACTCTTCAGGTGATTTGACGATCTCTAACGTGTCCGAAGAAGACGCTCTGACCTACACCGTGGACCTCATCAACTCTGACAGTCGAACCAAAGTAAACAAGATCCAGCTACTAGTGAGAAGTAAGCGTGAGAATAAATATAAGTTCATATTTCTCTGTGTGTTTCCACAGTTTAAAGGACAGAAGTTCATCTTTCCGCTTGTCCAATACTTCTGGTTTATGGCAAATAAAACTAATTCTGCGTTAAGTGCAAACAACAAATGTTTGTATGCTAATACCTTCGCTAAGAGGGTGAAACGACTACCATTAGCATTGACCTCAGCTTGATTGTAGAATAACTCGTGGTTAACGAGTCTTGAGTCTTTCTTCATGTCTAACGCTTAACTCCAAATTATGCCCCTCCAGAACACCCCCAGAAACCAAACATGGAGTTAGTCTCCAATAAAACTACAAGGGAAAGCTGTTCCATAACGTTGAGATGTGAATCTGCAGACACTGGTGTCGACTTCTTCTGGAAGGTCGAACCTGATAATGGGAACTTTCTCATAAATCCTTCTGGAAAGCCTGGACGTCTTTTGGTATGGCTCAACATAACAAAGAACCCTGTCAGTGTCACCTGCATCTCCAGCAAGAATAAGGAGGAGAGGACGAAGCAGGTTGTCACTTTAACGTGTCGTGGTAAGATCACAGTGGATTTAAATGAGCAAACACTATGATGAGGATAAAAAAGAGGCAATGATGGAGTTGTAACAGCTCGACGTGTGGCGCAGGGGTCAGCAAGAAGGTCGCAGGTTCAAGACCTCCTTGGTCCTGGGTCTGGGACCTTTCTGTGTGGAGTTTGCATGTTCTCCCCGTGTCTGCGTGGGTTTCCACCGGGTACTCCAGCTTCCTCCCACAGTCCAAAAACATGCTGAGGTTAATTGGAGACTCTAAATTGCCAGTAGGTGTGTGTGTGTGTGTGAGTGAATGGTGTGTGTGCCCCACGATTGGCTGGAGACCATCTGGGGTGTATCCCTGCCTCTCACTGTAATATGCTGGGATTGGCTCCAGCAGACCATGTGACCCTAATGAGGAATAAGCAGGTATAGAAGATGAGATGAGTTTTATACAGTAACATAGACTCTAAACATGTCGGGACACGACATAACGAGACAGAGGTTTGTGTTTCAGCCATGTTTGTGTCAGAGGTGAAACCGCTGTTCATGTTCTTCTGAGAAAATAACAATAAATGTGTGTTTTTCAGGTGGAGAAAAAAAGAATGGAAACACAAATCCATGGCTCGTTTTTTTCCTCACAATCGCTCTGGGAGTTTTAGTTGTCCAAAATCTATGGATTTTCAGAGGTGTGAAGAAAACATTATTTTATTTCTCTGGTTTACTTTCCCTCTTAAAGAAAAATGATTATTATTATAGTACACTTTAAATCCTAAAATGTCCTCTGAGAAGCAACAAAGGATAGTTTTAGAATTCATTATTCTATAAATTCTGTTGAATTTACGAATTATTTGTGTCAGGTTTTGTTCAGGATTAGACGATGATGAATGTGACCATAGACCTGTCTGACTGTCATGAGCAGTGAATATTAATGCATGTTGTTTTTCTTGTTATTACAGCAAAGATCAGAGCTGCCAGACGATACGTCGTCGGTATGTAAAACTGATTTAAACTGGTCCTCCAGGTTTAACAACCACAACGTTTATACAATTAAAAACACACATTTGTTCTTTTCTTCCCTCTGGCCTCTTTAGGCTCTGTGATAAACTGTAGGAAATAACATTATTGGGGTGTTTAGTGCAAATAAAATACCAAATAATAGCAGAGTATTAATTAAACACCGGGTGCAGCTGCATATTTTGATGAATAACTTCTGGTTCTAAATAAACGCATCTAATTAATAATTTTTTCTCAAGCTCCACAGTCCTGGTGCATCACTGTGGTGCTCCAATGACGTTAAAGAACACCCTCTCTGATAATATTAACTGTCGATCGCCACATGGCTCCGGAGCAGTGAAAAAATGTGGCACGTATGTTATATGTTAGTCATACTGTTTTAATAAAGGTTAAACCAGATTTTTACAGTTATGCTGAGCAGGATTTTGCAGCACATCCCAGCACATTACAGTGAGAGGCAGGGATACACAATTTAGAGTCTCCAATTAATCTCAGACACGGGGAGAACATGCAAACTCCACACAGAAAGGTCCCAGACCCAGGACCAAGGAGGTCTTGAACCTGTGACCTTCTTGCTGTGAGGCAACAGCGCTAACCCCTGACCCCCAATTAATAGTAGAATATAAGTGATTTATATAGACAGTGAACTGCAATGATGGTGATTTAACATTTAATCTGTTGGTTTCAGTTCAGTCTGGATATACAGTGAAGACTTAAAATGTAAATCTACTTTCCTGTTTCCTACTCATATGATGTTATATGTAAATAATGGGACCATTAAACTGATTGTGACATGTTGATGCTGTTTTAGATCGTAGCAGAGCTGCAGCAGGGGCAACCATCGGTACCAACGGTATGAAAATCTGAATTCATTTAAACCAGTTTGATCATGTGACTCCAGAACAACACAGGTGCATTTTCTACTCTGCAGTAATCAGCAGAAACATTGTTAATCTGAGTTTTCTATGAAAGGCGTCACACAGCACTGTAGGAAATGTAAATGTAATGGAGGAGAAGGGACAACAATTCCCTCTGGAATATAGTGAAATATAAAGGTGAATCAGGTGGAAATACTCAAGTTTGTCAGGGACAAAACAAAAGAGAAAATAGAGATTTGCACCAGTTTGTTCTTTTTCAGCGCATACACAACAATAATCTTAATAACAATATTAATCACAGGGTCAAGTCCAGTTTTTAAAACTAGGAAACAAACAGCAACAGGATTTGATGTTTTTCTCAGTTTATCCCATTTCTCTGAATTCTTTGTCTTCAGGAAGAACGAATCCATCGAGTAATGGACCTTTGTGACGGTTCACACCTTATTTACCTGCTTCCAGCTGTACCTTTACTTCCTGTCCTGCATTAGTATGTCAGGCTATGCTCGTCATTTCCTCACTGTCAGTTCCCTTTCTGTCAAATGAACTTAAATATCATCTGATCTCAGCAGCTCAAAGGTTCCTCTGTCCAGTAGCACAGCAGCAGTTCCCTCGTTAGCCTGTAAATCTGCAACTAACGACTACTCTGATAGTTGATCAATCTATCGATCGTTGAAACTATTAATCGATTAGTTGTTTGGTTCATAAAATGGTTTACACATACCACAACCATCATCAGTTTATTATAGAGACTAAAGAAACCAGGAAATAATCAGAGAAGAGAAGCTGGAACCAGAGAATTTGGACATTTTCTTCCTAGAAATGACTCTTTGATAATTGATGATCAATATATTTAATGTGATGGTTGGCAACTAATCGATTAATCGTTGCAGCTCTAATCGTGTTTTACTTTTTCTTTTGCATGCTCGGACTAAAGAAACCAGAAAATAATCAGATTTGAGGAGCTGGAACCAGAGAATTCGGACGTTTTCTTCTTTAAAATGACTCGTGTTGATTAATCGATTAACGTGATCGGTGGAAACTAATCATTTAATCGATTAATCGTTGCAGCTCTATTAGCCTGATGTCCTGCTGTGTTTTTGAGTTTTTATGTGCTCCGCTCCACCACCTCATCACCGCCGAGCAGTTCCAGCAGATCATCATCACCATCATCATCACCATCATCATCATCATCACCATCATCATCATCATCATCATCATCATCATCGTTCTCTATTTCCTGATTTGAATGATGCAGGAATCTCCCAGAGGAAAATAAAACCATGTACATGGTACAACATTGTGTAAAAAACACATTTCACAGCTTTTATTAACAGTTGACCAAAAACTGTAAGAAAAAAGGAGTGTGAATTACACACACACACACACACACACACACACACACACACACACACACACACACACACACACACACAGATGTATATGTATAGATGTGTATTTACAGTACTTAGTTTGACCTTCTATTGTTTTTTATATATCTTTTTAAATCAATATATTCTTCTACATAAATTATTTTTATATTAATTATTATATTATTATAAATAGGTGGAAATGCATACATTTCTAAAGCTGCAGCATATCTGTTACAGGGATTAATAATTATGTATAAATACGAGTGTGTGACGGACACTTTATGTCTCCCAGACAAACAAAAACACCTTCACTAGGTTGTCAGTTTCTCTATTAGATTATTTAATTACATATCCTTTAGTAAATTAGATCTGTTTAATCTTCTGGCAGCAATAATGCATGATATTCTTTATTTTTAGATTTTTAATTTTTTTTTTTACAGATATTTTTTCAAATGAGTTCATGTTATTTATAGTGTTTTTACGTACGTAAACCTTCACATGTCTTGTTTTTTATTTGTATGTATATATATATATATATATATATATATATATATATATGAACCTAAATCAAGATAAATTGGACTAATTATACCAAAAGCAAGATGTTTTCACCTGATGATTTTATATTTATGCAGAGACTATAAATGAAAACGTGTAGATAATGTGGTAATTTGTCTTAATATGATGATGATGTTCATATTTAAATATTTGCAGTGTTACAGCTGTTGACAAATAAACATTCTGTTTATGCATCTTAAATGTTTGTCATGTTTACATGGAGGTTCATAAAGATCATTTCTGACGTCCAACATCTGTTGTGCTGCTTCTCTTTTATCTTCATCTTACTTCTCTTTTCTACAGAAATTCTGGCGAAGCTGCTCACATCACTTCAGGGTTTAAGGAGTCAGTCGCTCTGAACTGCTGCTTCCTGCTGGGCTTTTGAAATGTTTACTATTTTAATTACATTTAATTTTTCTCACTGTCTTTTTCTTTTAATTTAATACATTTTTCCCCTCTCTCTCTCTCCGGTGACATTTTTTAAGATTTCATTTTATTTTTCTCTCTCCACTATCTTTTTAAATTTAGTATTATTTTATTCTTTTTCTCTCTGGTATATTTTTTTATTTATTTTTTTATTTCATTTTAATTTAATTCTTTCACCCTCTCCTGCATTTTTTTCATTTGTGTTTTTTAATATTTGTTTTTTTAATTTATTTTTTTCTCAGCTGTTTTTTAAAATTTAATTTAATTAATTTATTTTTTCCTCTCAGCTGTTTTATTTAATTTAATTAATTAATTTTTTTCTCTCAGCTGTTTTTTTATTTAATTTAATTAATTTTTTCTCAGCTGTTTTTTCAATTTAATTTAATTCATTTATTTTTTCTCTCAGCTGTTTTTTATTTAATTTAATTTATTTTTTTTTTTTCTCTCAGCTGTTTTTTTTTCATTTAATTTAATTAATTTTTTTCTCTCAGCTGTTTTTTTTATTTAATTTAATTATTTTTTTCTCTCAGCTGTTTTTTTTAATTTAATGAATTTATGTATGTCTCTCTCCGCTGTCTTTTATAATTTCATTAAATCTTTCTGTCTCCTTTAGAAGCTGCAGTGGTTGATCTCTTTTCTGTTTTATTTTGAAGTCTAAAGGAGATGATATGACGTGTGTGTAGCTAGTAAAGTTCTACATAGACGTCTTAATATTAATCACAGGGTCAAGTCCAGTTTTTAAAACTAGGAAATAAACAGTTTCTCAGTTTATCCCATTTCTCTGAATTCTTAGTTTCCAGGAAGAACAAATTCTTCAAAAAACAGACCTTTGTGACAGTTAACACCTTTTTTTTACAGGCTTCCAGCTGTACGTTTATTTCCTGTCCTGCATTAGCATTTCCTCACTGTCAGTTCCCTTTCTGTCAAATGAACTTAAATATCATCTGATCTCAGCAGCACAAAGGTTCCTCTGTCCAGTAGCACAGCAGCAGTTTCCCCGTAAATCTGCAACTAACGACTATTCTGATAGTTGATCAATCTATCGATCGTTGAAACCATTAATCGATCAGTTGTTTGGTTCATAAAATGGTTTACACATACCACAGATGGTCTCATCTGTTTCTGTTTGGGTCAATTAGTCCAATATTGATTAGAAATATCTTAAATGAGCTTAGTCCATTCACAGATTGTTTTGCTTATTTCATTTTTTTTTATTTTGGTCAATTTGATTTTGTTAAATTCAAAAATATGAGACATAGACAAGATCAATTGGACTAATTATACCAAAATATAAATATATAGATTATGAATGGAAACATGTAGATAATGTATTAGTGTCTGTTTATATTTAAATATCTGCAGAGTCACAGCTGTCGACAAACATTCTGTTTATGCATCTCAACTATGTTTGTCATGTTTTTACGTTGAGATTCAGGGGTGAACATTTCTGACTAGATTTAAATATTGTGACTATATATAAATGAGGCCTGTAAAAAGAAGTGAAGTGTCAGGGTGTTGTTCTAACATCTTTGTTGCTTCTCTTTTTCAGTTTATGTTACTTCTCTTTTCTAACAAAATGCCAACATCAATTCGGGGTTTGAGGAGTCCATCAAAGACCAGGAGGTCTCAGATTCCTGTTCAACGCCAGAATAAAAGCATGATGTTTCTGTTTAAGGTTGAGAGGCAGAGGGGCGTCTCCGTCTCTGACTCATTAAAACAGGAAACGACGACTCAGCCCAACAGTCAACTGACCGGATCTCCCCAACAAGTGGTGCTCGAATCAAACTAACCCTGACCCGGGTGGAGTCAAGCAGTCCAGGATTATCCCGGAGTCAAAGTTCCACCTTCAGCCTGATGTTCAGGATGTTGTCAAAGGTCAAGAGGTCGATGAATCTAAAGTTATTCCTGTGAATGGCATCATAGCAACGGTCTGATTTTTACTGAGGGACCTTGAACACATCATAATATAAACTGATGCTACTGGTTTCATCCTGTTGAGTCAACACATCCATTCACACAATGAGTTTGTTGCTTCCAGGTTTGAGTTTTGACTTTAGTGAAATGTTCGTTCAGCAGAACGAGACAAAACTTTACAGCTGTTATGTTATTAAGTCACATCTTTACCCATCACCTACAAACAAGCAAGATTTCTGTCTCTCACAGACATGTAAATTCTTTTTTAAGAGGCTCCTCTGTCCTCCACTCATTACCTGTATTAATGGCACCTGTTTGAACTCGTTATTGGTATAAAAGACACCTGTCCACAACCTCACACAGTCAAACTCTAAACTCTACAATGCCAAGAACCAAAGAGCTGTCAAAGGACACCAGAAACCAAATTGTAGACCTGCACAAGACTGCAATAGAAATCATAAATGGGGGGAAGTATTAGAAAATGGAAGACATACAAGGCCACTGATAACCTCCCTTGATCCCACCCAGTGGAGTCAAAGTGATCACAAGAATGGTGAGCAAATCCCAGAACCACATTACCAAAGTAACAGACTACCATCAGTACCACATTACACCACCAGGAACTCTTTGGAATCTTGCAGTACCAGACTTGTTCTCCCTGCTTGAGCCAGTATGTGTCCATGTCCGTCTGTTGCTGGACAGCATTCAGATGATCCAGAAGAGGATTGGAAAAATGCCATATGATGAAACCAAACCAAAATAGAACTTTTTGGTATAAACTCACCTTGTGTTTGGAGGAGAAAGAATGCTGAGTTGCAGCCAAAGAACACCATACCTACTGTGAAGCATGGGGGCGGAAACATCATGCTTTGGAGCTGATCCGACGAGGACATCTGATCCGAATAAAGGAAAGAATAAATGGGGCCAATAATCATGAGATTCTGAGTGAACACCTCTTATCAGCAAGGGAACTGAAAATGAAACATGGCCGGGTCTTTCAGCATTACCATGATCCCAAACACATCGCCCGGGCAATGAAGGAGTCTCTTTGAAAGAATGTCCCAAATCATCACTGCTCTAGAGATCTGCATGGAGGAATGGGCCAAATACCAGCACCAGTGTGTGAAAACCTTGTGAAGACTTACAGAAAACATTTGACCCCTGTCACTGCCAACAAAGGGTATATAACAAAGTATTGAGATGAACTTTTGTTATTGACCAAATACTTATTTTACACCATAATTCGCAAATTATTTAAAAATCGGACAATTTGATTTTCTGGATTTGTCTCTCATGGTTGAGGTATACCTATGATGAAAATTACAGACCTCTCCTATCTTTTAAAGTGGTAGAACTTGTACAGTTGGAGGCTAACTAAATACTTTTTTGCCTCACTCAACAATTAAAAATGTGTTTATAGAAAATTTGCCAAGTTTAGTTCCTCAACTCCTGCTTTCAATATTTGCAAGTTCAGTTGTTTCTTGTGCTTGAGTTTCATCGAATCACTTAACCTGCTTCTTTGTAGACAAAACCCTCCCTTCTCTCCACCCACTCCGTTGTTGTTCCCTGCTTGTCACTGCTCACTTGATGCGACCAGAAGAGGAAACAGTCATTGTTCCTGTCCCCACCGAGATGGTACGTGGTTACCTCTCTTGCCTGAGCGGATCTTTGCTGCTGCTGTGGCTGTGCAGCCTCCACGATGGTACGTACAACTGTCTCTATCACAGATATTCGTTAGTATTTGGAAGCCGTTGGAAGCCAAGAAAACAGCACTTGGGGCCACATTGAAATATACTGGAAGTGTGCATGTCATGCTGGGAAATGGCGTGTCTTCCTTGGAAGATGCCATGAGTCTTCGCCAGTGTGCGCAGCTGCAACACAGCTACACCTAAAAAATAAGCAATGCAGCTGTGGCTTCAAAGGTAGTGTAGGGATGTGCTGATTTGAGATCTAAAACATTCAAGGAACCAAGTCTTCAACAGTTAAAGAGGCAGACATGTTTCTTCCCTCGTTACAAGAAGTCATAATATGGTAAAAGGCACAGCTGCTGGAAATGTGAACTCCCCAACTATTCCAGTGGCTCTAATTTAACGAACTTCCAGAGTCAGGAACTGGTCAGTTTTTCTCTGTCCTGCACTTCCTCTTTGACTTTTTACAATAAGGGTCGGTGGTTGTTGTGTTATATATTTAAAGCTTTAGATCCAGGCTGTTGTTTTTTTAGAGAAAATACAGCAGTGGTTCAGACAGGAACAGGAGGGCTGGATCACTTCATTTGCAGAAGTGAGAGTTGACCTCAGTGCTAATAAAACATGCTATAACCTGCTATATTTACAGCTGACCATAATTAAGTGGCAGTAAGTCTATCTTTCACACGTTAAGCTTGTCTGAACAACCATTTTGTGGTTTATTCACACTCACCAACACAGCAGAAGCAAGAGAACTGAACTGCTCATTTCCTGAGAAGCCCCCACACATGCAACACACACACACACACACACACACAACCACCACCACTAGCACTGACCGAAAGTGATGCATGTGCATGAGAAGGAGCAGCTTTGCTACAGAGGTCAGAGACTGGTTGCACCACTTTTTGCTCTGGAAATGATGCAAGACAATGATAACGACTGGAGATGCATGACTAAAACTGAGCTGGAAATTAGTCGGAAACCCGGTTGGAAATGAAATCTTAATAGTTTTTCTAAGTTTTTTCGAAATGTCAAAATAGTTTAATTCTTTTTTTTTTTTTTTAACAGAAATCTGATACTTTCAAAATGTCTCAAGCCTCATCTCCTGATTTACCTCAATGGTTGATGTTATGATATTAAACTTAATGTGGTTGCATTAAGTAAACTAACCTACTGATAAGTTAAATTCTCTCTACGCTCAAACAGGTGTTTTCCTCTTGTTGCTTCACTGCATTTTGGAGCTTTGCACTGCACAGTTTGAGGCCGTTTTCACCTCATCTGCTCAAAGCATAAAGTTTTGTGACATCACAACTAGTCTGAAGCCAGTTGAGGTCCAGTACATGTAAAAAATGTGTCAAAAACCGACAATTTAATATATCCAGCAAAGTGCAGTAAACCCTGCTTAAAGCTTTTTAACTTTGACTAGTGCAACCCTGACTATTTGTTTTATTTAACACAGACTATATTCACATGTTTATAAAACCAAAGTTTTATATTTGGTTGTGTTGATTGATATTTATCTGCTCTGCTCGGTTTCTACTTCATGTTATTCACTTCAACATTTACTCTTACACTTTGCACATGAGGTTTAGTGGTTTCAGGTCATTAGTAATTTTTGCTCTGACTCTACAAACATGTCAGACTGTTTGTACTCACCCTGTTGATGCTCGTGTGTTTCAGATGTGGAGGCTTCAAGTTGTAACCGTATCATCCATAAAAACATCGGGGAGAATGTTGAGCTTCCTTCATGTTCACCAACTGAAGGAGTCACCACAGCAAGTTGGAAGTATAACGATAAAATAGTGGCAGACAAGGATGAAGACATAAATCTAGATCAACAGTTCAGAGGTCGACTAAAACTAAATCCCCAAACCTTCAATTTAACAGTGAGCAGTCTGACTCTTGAGGATTCTGGTGTTTACACTTTTATATCAGAGATGAATGATCAGCAGCAACCACCAGTCTCCATCAAGCTGCAGGTTCATGGTAAGATGCTTCTGTTTCTGTTAATACATTTAATTTATTTGTTCATTCATCAAGTGTCACCAAACCCAGTGATCTGTGGTGGTGTGTAGTGTTGAATCCTATTTGTTGATTTGATGTTTGTAGTTTACAACACAGGCTGCAACATTATCACATGTGTTATCACATGCAATATATATATTATTAAAACTATAAATTCTTTATATTATATCAGTCTATTAATATATAATATAACTCTCTATGATTATATAGTATATAGATGATTTAATTGTAATTTAGATTTGTGATGATTGTGAGCATAACATATTATAACTATCAGTATATTATCATAACTATAAGTCTATTATATCTGTATATTATTAATAGACAGTCTATTATTGTATATCCTTGAACTCATGATGATTTTTGTGGGGATTTGTGATGTTTTTGATCACATAATAAAATAAGCAGCTTCTCCAGACTCACTACATTTAAAGCTGCACTAATGTCTCTGCTCTGTTGGACAAATTCATCTCTACATGCATCTGTTGGGGTTTTATATGCACACGTATGATGGATTTGCTAAATTCTCAATCATCAGAGAGGATAACTGAGGAGCCGATCCTCACTGCCGACTCAGCCTGGAATGCTTCCACTCAGTCCTGTAGACTCCAGCTGGACTGCAGAACAACCTCCACCAGAAAAGTCTCCTTCACCTGGACCGTGAAGAACCAAACCCACAACGGCTCCAGGCTGCTGTACTGGTTCCGGCCGCAGGACGGAAACATCGGATTCACCTGCAAGATTTTCAATTCTGTCAGTGAGAAGTCTGCAACCAAACAGCTGACGTGTAGCAACAATCCTTTAGCAGGTAAAATAGAACCAGGTACGTCCATGGAAATTCTGGAAATCCTGACGTGTATTTAATGTTTTTACAAATATCTGTAATATCAAATATATGGATGAATCACACTGTAACCAAACATCTTTCAAATGAAAGATTTATAATTTGGAATAGAATCTAATCAATGTTAATTCCAGGTAACTGTACAATAAAGTTTACAGTTGTCATTATTTCAAATAGATATTTTTCAATTCCTTAGTCTTTTGTTTTAATTAGCAGTGAAATGACTCACGCCTGCAGTGGTGCCTACTAATACTAAAGAGGAGATCTTGACTTTGAGCTCTAAACTCTTGATTCCTCGTTCATTATCTGTTGGGTGGATCTGATGAGTGATAACAACTTCCTGCACAGGACGAGCAGAACATCAGAGAGAAGATAATGACGATAAACATATTTAAGACTAATAAAAACATTTCTGAATTTCACTAACGTGTATTTTATATATTTTTTTATTTTTTGGAGCAGTAGTGTAAATAGCCCATTCTGTTTTTATACTAAAAAGATATCCTTGTTGAACTATCAATTATATTGTCCTTTATTGTGTATTTTTACCTGTTTTACTTTAAGTGTCATAGTTCCTGTTTGAGGTTTTATTTTGAAAGGTCACAGTAGTTCAACAGTAAAAAAAAAAAAAACATACTAAAGTGAAATAATAAAATACAAACGGCGAAATATTGATGAATCAGTATAATTATAATAAGTATTTCTTTATTTAAGCTTGTGGGTACTAACACATACCTTAATTTACAGGAAACATCATCCTAATCATCTGTGTGGCAACAGGAAGTTTATTGGTGATTGTCATTGTGGTCGGTGTAGCTGTGGCTGTTTGTCACTGCAAAGACAGACAAGCAGGTAAGAAACTCTATATATATATATATATATATATATATATATATATGTGTGTGTGTGTGTGTGTGTGTATCAGGCTTCATCCATGCTGATATACAGACGGAGGTTAATTAACCAGAGAAACTTGTGGCACTTGTAGGAAATGTTGGATCAACTTTCCACATTTAATTTAAGCCCATTACTGCAGAAAAGCTGTTTTGTACCATTTAAATGTCCCATATTATAATACTTATAATCTTGCTAGGGATGTCAAAATTCTGTGTAAAACCCAGTAAAGATCAGTATAGTTTTGCACTTTTCTTAAGCTTCCTCTTTAAATGGCTGTGGGGGGTGTTGGTGGTGACTGTATAGTAGTGACGTCACAACTTCACATAAGTCATGACCACTTGTTTTAAGGCACAGTTAAAAATGAACAGTTAACAGTTAAAAAGCCACAGTGTATATATAAAAATAAATAAATCTATAAGGTATTCATTGGAATTAAACTGCTTAAATTTCAATAAAAATAAAAAATATTCAATAAAACGTGTGTTCTAAAACTTTTGAACTTGAACTATATATGTGTGTGTGTGTGTGTGTGTGTATGACTCACCATTCACTGGAATAAGAAGATGGTGGCGTTTTTTTTTTTTTTTTTTAGGTTAAACAAATATCTTAAACGTGATTATTCATTATTTTTAGGACAAATTATTGGCTTAAAAAAATTCGATAACGCTATAAAACTCATTAAATAGCAGAACATTAACAGCGTAGATCTGTTTTTTGTTTTTTCTTGGTCGCGAGGTCAGGGAACAGTTTGCGCGGGAATCGGGCACCTGTTGCTAGGCAGAATTCACAAGGCATGACGACGGTAGCCCCGCCCCCTTCACCCGGCGTAAACTCTGGCAGGTGTCAATCACGCTCGCGTGTTGTTTCCATAGCAACAGTCTGAAACTTGTGGCGGTGAGAGGGACAGAGAACAGATTAAAAAATAAATAAATACAAATTTATATTTAAAAATACAGCAGTACAAGAAAAAATTGAATTAAAATAAAAAAAAAAAAACGTGAAAAAATATATATTTTTAAAAAAAGACAGTGGCCAGAGAAAAATTAAATAAAAAAGAGAACAGAGAGAGAGACAATTAAATTCAATAAAAGACAAAAACAGAGCAGAGAGAAAAAATAATTAAATATAAAAATATAGTACAGTAGTATAAAACATAAGAAGACAAAAAAAATCTACAGACACCCTGAAGGAAATAAAAAATTATAAGGACAACAATGCTTGTGATGCAAGTTTATTCACACACAATTGTATGATTATCAGGATTATATATAAATATATATATGATATATTTTGCCAAAAAGCACAGTTGTATTGATCTTTCAGCACCACCTGCTGGATCTGGTGGGACAGTATAAAAACACCACTGTAAACACAGTATATGTATTTTACATTAATGTATTTTGATGCTTCAGACCTTGTTGCTCTACTTGAGATCTTCTTCATTTCTTCAGCAGGCAGTGAGGACACCACAGTGTACGCTGATATCAATGATGTCGCAATTGAGGATGTAAGCACACACACGCACACACACACACACACATTGCACAAATGATCTGAAATATGTACACACACACATGGTATTTGCATGTTTTACCCACTTTGCTGTCTCTGTTTTTATTGTAACCTCGTATAAAGGGCATGTCCAATATCATGAAGCCTTGTTCCGTGTATGAAACCATTGATAACAGGGTGGGAGAAGTCAAAACTGACGCGGTAAGAGGAATAACTCTCATCATGGAGTCTTTTAGCAGAAGTTTCTGCTTTTATTAAGTGGAGGTTTGGTGCAGAAACAAATACCAACGACATTTGTCTTTTCATTTATTTTTACCAAAACATCGGTGCCTTTTCACTTATTTTAATTCTTGTCACATCTTTAGCCCCGAACTGTGTACGACCAGATCCAGCTTCGTCGCATGAGGAGTCCCTCAGTGTCGCCCTATCAGCAAGTTTCCTAGTGGATCACAGCGTTTACCTGGAAACCTTTAAAAAAAACACACATTTCATGCTTTTTCTACATGCTTTTGAGTGTAAATATTGAGTATTTTCCCTCTGCTTAATTGTCGATTTAGAATTTTGAGAGCTGCGACTTCATTACCAGTGTTAATGTCTATTGTAAATTCTGTAAATACAGAGGTTATATT
Source organism: Lepturacanthus savala (assembly GCA_030544235.1). Classification (NCBI taxonomy): domain Eukaryota; kingdom Metazoa; phylum Chordata; class Actinopteri; order Scombriformes; family Trichiuridae; genus Lepturacanthus; species Lepturacanthus savala. The sequence continues at coordinate 21,943,481 of CM060483.1, forward strand.
TTTAAAATGTTTTCTATGTCCTCTAATGCAAGTACTGTACTCACGATTAATAAACAGTCTGTTAAGTTACATTTACTTGACTGTCTTTGTGTTTTGTAATATATATTTTAACATTTTTTGCTCTCATGTCGTCATTTAATTAGATTCTTTATCAGGGAAATTGCATATAACACATTAAAGCCACAGTGCCGCGAAGAAGAAATTGTTTTATTTTAGCAAAAGGCAGCAAACAGAAAAAGCTTTCGGTCAAATTTTTGCAGTTTTTCTGTGAGTTTGTTCAGATTTAAAGAATAAAACCTGAACGTTGCTTCTTCAGGTTCTGTTTTATCTCAGGAAACAGATTCAATTTCCTTTTTATTGTCATTTAGCAGAGAACAGGTACCGAAACAACACAATGTAGTTGACGTCTATCCACTAAGTAAAAAAGAAGCATAAAATATGTTTTATCCTTATAGGAGAAGTATAGAGGGCTCATTTATATTCTCTATAAATGATATATAGGTTAGACTGTTGATCGCACAACTGGGAAATTTGTATGTCACCACAGCTCAGGAACAGTGATGGAAAAAACAGGATAAGCAGAATAAAAATAGCAAATACTGTAAATGTATATGCAACAATAGTGGGTCAATAAATCAATTCTAATCTAATATACAGTATATAGAACAGATTATGGAATATATTATGCTCTTTGTGGAACAATATAAATAAAAAGAGACAAAAGGATATAAAATATGAGCATATACACAAAGATATTCAACACATAAAAGACTCAAATGTTTAAAAACACATGTTTTTGTACAAAAAAAAAGCAAACAAAATATTGCATCCCAGTGTATATAAGAACTATTAACAAGCTGCTACCAGGGTCAAAGGTCATTTTCATTTCCGGCATTTTCAGGAAGGTTCAGTGATTCATAGACACAACCATCACCTGCAGGACACGGATACGGCAAAGTTATACCAATGGATGTTTGTACAACATACAACAACAGGATTAGATGTAAAACTGACCGTGGAGAAGAGAAGAATATATCTGCTGCTGAGTTTCATCCTGGTTGATCTCTGTGAGCCTGAAAGTTAGAATACGTCGTTAAAAGTAGAAATGAATTCAAAAGATATATAGTTGATATAAAAACAAACAAAAACTCTGGCACCAACCTGTTACTACTCCGATCTGTGAAAAAAACAAGTGCAGTTACATGTTTAATGCAAATTAAACCACTGTTCAGTTACATGACTTCAAAATAATTCGGTGATTGGCATTGGTGAGTCAAATAAATGTGTGTGTATATATATATATATATATATATATATATATATATATATATATATATATATATATATATATATATATATATATATATATATATATAGTTTCTTACCTGCTTGTCTTTCTTTGCAGTAATAAGCCACAGCTACACCGACCACAATGACAATCACCAGACAACTTCCTGTTACCACACAGATGATTAGGATGATGTTTCCTGTAACTGAAGGTATGTGTTAGTTCCCACAAGCTTAAATAAAAAAACACTTTAAATTATACCGATACATCAATATTACTTCACTCTGTAATGGAAGGTGTTAGTATCTAACACTAATAGTAAAGTAATCAAGCAACTTTTACTGTTGTGCACTGCAGGAACTAGAATTGAGCTTTCAAAATAAAAGCCCCCTCTAACCAAAACAGGAAATATGACACTTCGAGCTTAAAAAAAAATATACTGTAAAACTGTTACCTTCAATTTTATAGGAACTAATTGGCAGTAATTATGTATGTATGCATGTTATGTATTGTACATTTATCTGGAATTAAAATTTTAGATTCTATTCCAAATTATAATTCTTTTCATTTGAAGCTTCATTTGATTTATTACTGGTCCAGTTACAGTGTGATTCATCCATATATTTGATATTACAGATATTTGTAAAAACATTAAATACACGTCAGGAATTCCAGAATTTCCATGGACGTACCTGGTTCTATTTTACCTGCTAAAGGATTGTTGCTACACGTCAGCTGTTTGGTTGCAGACTTCTCACTGACAGAATTGAAAATCTTGCAGGTGAATCCGATGTTTCCGTCCTGCGGCCGGAACCAGTACAGCAGCCTGGAGCCGTTGTGGGTTTGGTTCTTCACGGTCCAGGTGAAGGAGACTTTTCTGGTGGAGGTTGTTCTGCAGTCCAGCTGGAGTCTACAGGACTGAGTGGAAGCATTCCAGGCTGAGTCGGCAGTGAGGATCGGCTCCTCAGTTATCCTCTCTGATGATTGAGAATTTAGCAAATCCATCATACGTGTGCATATAAAACCCCAACAGATGCATGTAGAGATGAATTTGTCCAACAGAGCAGAGACATTAGTGCAGCTTTAAATGTAGTGAGTCTGGAGAAGCTGCTTATTTTATTATGTGATCAAAAACATCACAAATCCCCACAAAAATCATCATGAGTTCAAGGAGATACAATAATAGACTGTCTATTAATGATATACAGATATAATAGACTTATAGTTATGATAATATACTGATAGTTATAATATGTTATGCTCACAATCATCACAAATCTAAATTACAATTAAATCATCTATATACTATATAATAATAGAGTTATATTATATATTAATAGACTGATATAATATAAAGAATTTATAGTTTTAATAATATATATATTGCATGTGATAACACATGTGATAATGTTGCAGCCTGTGTTGTAAACTACAAACATCAAATCAACAAATAGGATTCAACACTACACACCACCACAGATCACTGGGTTTGGTGACACTTGATGAATGAACAAATAAATTAAATGTATTAACAGAAACAGAAGCATCTTACCATGAACCTGCAGCTTGATGGAGACTGGTGGTGTTTGCTGATCATTTATTGCTGATATAAAAGTGTAAACACCAGAATCCTCAAGAGTCAGACTGCTCACTGTTAAATTGAAGGTTTGGGGGTTTAGTTTTAGTCGACCTCTGAACTGTTGATCTGGTTTCATGTCTAGATCCTTGTCTGCCACTATTTTATCTTTATATTTCCAACTTGCTGTGGTGACTCCTTCAGTTGGTGAACATGAAGGAAGCTCAACATTCTCCCCGATGTTTTTATGGATGATACGGTTACAACTTGAAGCCTCCACATCTGAAACACACGAGCATCAACAGGGTGAGTACAAACAGTCTGACATGTTTGTAGAGTCAGAGCAAAAAATACTAATGACCTGAAACCACTAAACCTCATGTGCAAAGTGTAAGAGTAAATGTTGAAGTGAATAACATGAAGTAGAAACCGAGCAGAGCAGATAAATGAGCATACTCCCAATACAATATATGTATAAATCCTATCATCATCATCTTGCATCGTTTTCAGCACAGGTGCAAAACATGTCACATAAATATAAAGCATGCACACACACACCACCAACAACAGTCTGTATTATTTTCAGAGAAAAAACACTGATGCAACCACAGTTTCTGGCCTCAGCTGTGACACTGACATGAAAGTTCCCTTTTCTCATGTATCATGTACATCGCTTTCGGTCTGAGTATGTGTGGTGAGGGGACGGGCTACTTCTGCTTCCTTGGTGAGTCTGAATAAACCACTAAATGTTTTTTTTGAAGAGCTCATTTAGTTAGAAGTGTAGAGTGACGTTATGATGTTCAGCTGTAAATAGACCAGTATCATGTTCTATAACATGTTTTATTAGCATGCAGAGATAAATTCTCTCACTTTCTGACATTGCCTGAACAACTACTGTCAATTCTTTACAAATCAACAACCTGGATCTGAAGCTTTAACTACCAAGGAGCTTAAGAGTGAACAGCTTTAATTCGTATATCAGAAAATAATTCTTTGTCACAGCTTTAATAAGCTACCAACCCTCTTTGGAATAAAAGAGGAAATGCAGGACAGGGACAGATTCCAGACTCGTCTGCCACTGGAATAAGTGGGGAGCTCACATTTCCAGTAACAGCTCTGCCTATTAGCATTTTAGCACTCATTGTAACGAGGGAAGAAACATGTTTGCTTCTATAAGTGTTGAAGAGTTGGTTCCTTAAATGACCCATGATAGTGAGCAGGGTTGTACGTACCATGATGTAGGCAGCAGAGCCACAGCAGCAGCAAAGTTCCACTCAGGTAAGGCATCTCGGTGGCGACAAGAATAATATCAGTTTCCTCTTCTGGTCGCACAAACTCAGCGGCAACAAGTGACAGTGAAGAACAGCAGAGTGGGTGGAGTGAAGGGAGGGGTCTGTCGATAAAGAAGCAGATTTAGTCATTCTACCTGATATACTCTGAGATAAAACTCAAGCAGAAGTGACTAAACTGGCAAATATTGAAAGTGCTGTCCACTGAGGAAGCAGAGTTTAGGGACTCAGGATGAGATCTTCTATCTCTGGACTGAGGCCGCGGAGGCCGTTAAAAAGGTCTTCGGTTGGATGAAACCGTTGACACGACTCTATGTCATCACATGGACACCAAGGACAGTGCCTCTGGACTCGCAGACCGGGGGGGTGGTTCCATTCTTTAAGAAGAGCGACAGCTGGGAGATCATACTCCACAGCCTCCCTGGTAAGGTCTATTCAGGAAAGCAGGTACATCGGATGGTCGAACATCAGATTCAAGAGGAGCTTTATGGTTTTCATCATGGTTGTGATACTGTGGACCAGCTCTACACCCTTAGCACAGTCCTGTAGGAAGCATGGGAGTTCACCCAATAAGTATCTTCTGGTTGGGTGGACCATGCTTGAACTCCAACCAGAACTTGGCCAGAACTTGTTCCACATTGTTCCTGGTGAGGGTCTGTCTCCACTAGAACTTCTGTCTTTTGTCGCTGATTCTGTACATAACCCTATACGGACAGAATTTCTAGGCTCAGCTGGGGTGTTGAGGGATCCAGTTCAGTGGTCTCAGATTTGGGTCACTGCATTTTGCAGACTTTTTGTTCTGAACTGTCGAGTTGCAGATCATCTAGATCTGATTTATCTCTTTATCTCCTAACGGATAAGGCGGCACCTTTAGTAGACAAGCATGACAAAAGGTCTACAGTATCTCCAACATCTGTATGAACGATGTGTTCATTCATAACAAATGGAAGCCTCCATCATCAGGCAGATGTTCACCTGCTATCAGTGGTGGAAAATAGCTCAAGTAATGTACTTTAGTACAATTGCCAGGCTTGAGTATTTCCATATTATTTTATTTTATATGTCACGCCACTACATTACAAAGGGAAATATTGTATGTCATATTCCTCTGCATTTATATGACAGCTGCAGCTACTTAATATTACTATAATCTTATAAATTACACTACATTGTTAAAAAAATCACACCAACTGTTTCCAAACTGTTTGATATGTGCAGCTACAACTACAAACTTCTGCTGATGCACTGATTCATCAGTATTATAAATGCTAGAATTAATTCATATTTCAGTCACAGCATGATTTTTGTTGTACAAATGAATACTTTTACTTTAATATTTTAAGTAAATTTAGCCGTTAATATGTGTGATTTTCAATGCAGGACCTTTACTTGTAATGAGGTAATTTTACAATGTGATATTTATACTTAAGCTTTTAGTATGTCTTCCATCACCACATAGAGGTTCTGTGGCCTCAAAGATATTTTCTTTAGCCCATTATAATTCTCATTTTTTTTTCTCAGACTTTTTTTTGTGATATCACAATGTTATACTTGGTAATGACTTTTGATATAATTCTACTTATTGCTAAGTTCAACATCTCCAAATGTAAATTTACTGATTGATTTGTTTTCATGAAGGAATTTGAACCAAGCATCAACTAATTCTCTTGTGAAGACACGTACGTTATTAGTAATGTGTATGTTTACAATTTATAATGTATTAGGATGGAAAAAAGATTCTTAACGTCCATTTTGAGTCGTTTGTCACTAAAGAAGATGAATGTTGTAATTTCGTAGCGACAGTGAACGCAACGGGGGTAAGACCAATCAGAGAGCGTTTACAGAAAAACGCGCGGTAATACTCGTTTCTCATTGGCTGACAGGTCTGTCAAGTCGTTGGTGACGGTTAGTGTGTGAAACGCTCGTCGGTTTGGGGAAAATGGATATATGAAGTTATTTTTAACGGTAAAAAAAGCTGAAGCACAGAAGTCTCCTCAGCCGGAAGCAGGAAAAACAAGGTGTGTAACGGTCTGAATTCCAGTTTAACATGACACGAGCAGAGCTGTTTACGCAGCTAACGTACGTAGCACAATGCTAAATCGTTATCAACGGTAGCATAGTTCTGCCCCCGCTTCGCCTAGCAACAGCAAGCCAATCAGAATGTTGAACGGAAAACGCGCGGTAATACTCGTTTCTCATTGGCTGTCAGGTATGTCAAGTCGTTGGTGACAGTTTGTCAAACGCTCGTCGGTTTGGGGAAAATGGATATATGAAGTTATTTTTAACGGTAAAAAAAAGAAAGCTGAAGCACAGAAGTCTCCTCAGCTGGAAGCAGGAAAAACAAGGTGTGTAACGGTCTGAGTTCCAGTTTGACATGACACGAGCAGAGCTGTTTACGCAGCTAACGTACGTAGCACAATGCTAAATCGTTATCAACGGTAGCATAGTTCTGCCTCCGCTTAGCCTAGCAACAGCAAGCCAATCAGAATGTTGAACGGAAAAGGCGCGAAAATACTTATTTCTTATTGGCTGACAGGTTGCTGTCGATTTTTCAAGACCTTTTCCACGGCAGCTGTTTGGAAATATTAATGTAATGTAATTTTTAAATTAACTATTATACACATATTTTCAGTAATCTTCGTTTTGAATGAATGTTTAAATTTACGAAACATCTGAAACATCTTCAGTTCTTCATCAGGTTTGTTCAATAATTTCACACCTTTTACAGAAGTAATGTTATATTGCTCTTTTAATTTAAACACATGAAAAACATATAAAAGAATAAATCAGTGCCTAAAATAATATTTTCTATGAAGTTCCACTAAGGTCAGGTAAAATTTGTTTATATGTTAACCAATTATATAAAATTGTCTAAAACACAAGGACAATAATGACTTTTTTAAATAAGTTATCTCTATAACAGTATATCTGGTTCAATTTAGATAAATTGTGTAAAGCCTGTTTAAGTATTTTTAGGTATCTATCTAACCTACATAAATAATAATAATCATAAATAATCATAAGATGTATAGTAGCTTATACAGAAATCAAAGTGCTTTAAACAGAGATAAAATAAATATTAAAACATGTTTAGAAGAAAAGGCTTCTCAAATCTGATTATTTTCTGGTTTCTTTATTCTTCTATTATAGAAAACTAATAGTTTTTGGAGTGTGGACTGTTGGTCTAGACAAAAAAAATAGGTTAAATCTTTATCTTTGGGAAATGGTGATCAACATTTTACACCATTTTATGAACCAGACAACTAATCAATCATTTCAATAATCAACAATTATATTAATAATCAACTATTAAAATAGTTGCTACTTGCAGCCCTACTTCTTGGGAAGTGATTGGGAAAAAAATTGAACTTTTTCACAATATTTTAATTATTTAAGATACACCTGTATAGACAGGTGTTTCAGAGAATGTGTGGTCATGACAATTTGTTTATGAGGTTGGAAAAACTTTGGAATTTTAATGGGAAAAAAAGTGTATGAACCCTGTTTTTAATTCTCGTTCTAACCCGACCAGCAAATAAACCAAAGGCCAAACTGAGAGATGATGACACAGATGTTCCAGTAGGTGGCGATGTGACTCCGTCCGGCTCCATGGACCCATCATCTTCTTGGAAATCCCAACTTTTCTCAACCGACTGGACAAAATCGGTGTCTCAAAGGAAGGACTCTACACAACAAACAGCGATTCAGTCATGATTAACAGAATTGGTGAGTTTCCTAATGTGTAAAAACATTACTCATAAGAACCTGGACCCATTTCTCCTTAAAGGTAAATTATAGGGGATATAAAACAGACCAAAATGACGACGTGGAATATTTCGGAACTTTTTTTTTCAAACGCTAACTCCCAGTATCAAAGATCTGTGCTGCGTTTAATGTAAATTTACTCCTCATTTGAAAATGCATCTTAGCAGCACATATGCATTTGAATTTACAATTTTCTGATTTTTCTAACCCCTGTAGAAGGAAGAGTTGCAGCCTTAAACTGAAATGGAATGAAACAGTTCAGATGATCTGTCTTATAAACAGCACTAAACTCAAATCAAATGAAAATTACATGAACCAAAAAACGTGATATTTAACTAATATGATGCAATGAAATGACGACTTTATTACAACCTTTTGCTTACCGGTGATGCTCATATCTATGAATCAATCAAGGCTGTGAAAACTCTGAAAATAATACAGTACCTAAACAGAGTCTGAACTGAAGCAGTCGGATAATTTAATGATTTTCAAAATGAAACCAGGGAATTGACAGTTGTAATTGTGAGGAGGAATAAATAAATGTTATTCATACTTCTGCAGCACATCCTGTGTGTTTAACAGCGGCCACCGAGGAGTGTGAGAAGAACTTTCTTGATGAATAAACACATCCTGTCACTACTGTACAGGCAGTAAGCTATAATCACTATATCCACTTCTTCACAAAGCTTCTGCTTACTGTCATTTACGTGCATGCATGTCTGTGGTCATGCATTTAATGTCATGTGTTTTTTCAGAAATTAGACGCATGAATGGGAACAATATTAAATAAAATATACCATAAACTCTGCTGCGCCATTGTTTAACAGTTTACTGAATAACTAGCTGCTTATCAGCAAACACAAAGCGAGTCCAGTTCCTCTTCAAACATAAGTCTGATGCTTTGATAACAGCAGAAATGCATTTGCATTGAATGTTACCCTCACATTCACACCAGAGAAATGTCAAAACCTGCAAAATGAGACATGAGCAGGATGTGTGTAGGATGTGTGATCATGAATAAGATGGAAATGTTTCTTTTGTTCTTACTGATTAGATGTTAACTGCATTTCATTGGTTTAGTACTTGTACTCTGTTAAATGACAGTAAAGTGAATCTAATTTAACATGGAACAACATGAGAAACGGCTTCTCTGCTCAAAGTGAAGCAGTTTCAATATCCAACTAAAGACGAAGATTTCGTAAAGCACCTATATTATAGAAACCTTCCTCTGTTATATTAATTTTTAAGCAAATATTTACAAAAATATTAACATTGAGCTCCAACCAAAGATGAAAATGAGACGAAATCAATGTCCCTAATGAACACACATTTTTTGTTGTCGAAAAAATACAAGACAAAATCTACTTCATAACCTAATAAAAATGTCTTTTTCTTTTTTTTTGTTGCAGATTTTTTAAATTACAATTAAAAAAAAAAATTCCTTCACTGGATGTGTGCCACTTTTATTTCTCCTCCAGCGCTGCTCAGCATGTAGCGTCCATCAGTGCTGTTGGCACTAAATGTGGCGACGTCTGTTCCTTTGACACCAGAAGTTACTCTCTGCTACTGTTTTAACCTGCTGGGTTACAAACATCAATAAACTTTTAGCTTGTAGAGAACATTCAGCTCGGTCTGGTAACTCTGGTGGTGTCGCTTCAAAATATGTCCGTGTGTCACACTGAACTAAACAAAGGTTCCTAACAATAATTCCTATTGTTACAGATACCTGCCTGGATTAATTTAGATTAACATTACTATAAACCTGATTAGGAGAGACTAGTGACTAAAACTAGACTAAAATACGTTTAGTTGACTAAAATAGACTAAATTACTTTGGATTTGTTTGAATAAAATTAGACTTCTTAGAATTTTCTTTGATTAGAACTGTACTAAAATACCAAGCCTTTTTGTCAACTGAAATGTGACTCAAACAAAAAAGAATATAAGTTGACTAAATATGACTAAAAGTCAAAACGACATTTGACACAAGACTAAGACTAAAATGCTGTATTGTGTTCACAATTCTGTATTTTGAACCGTGCGCCACATCCAACTAGTTCCCCATCTCCAATATTCATCTTTCTCATCTCATTCAGTTCCTTCTTGTCGTGTCTTTGTCATGATTCTTTACCGTTTCTGTACAAGCTAACCTTATTTATGATGGCTGATAAGCAGAGGCCAGTGCTAGTGCTAGCGGCAAAAAGCCTAAGGCAAGTGATTATAGTGGTAGTGGTAGGAAACGCCAGGTGATCTCCATGGAAACAAAGGTTGCCATTATTAGGAAGATGGACAATGGTGAGAAGATGGCTAATGTATGAATCATTCAATGATTGGAACAATTTGGAAAATAAAAGAAACCCCGGATGGAATTAGAAACCTCAAATGGAAATTCTAAATTGAAATGTAATAGATAACGACTTGTGTTCTTAAGTTGGGGCCCTGTCTGTACTATAAAACCCAAATACAAATCTATAAAGACGCATCCTCCAAAGTCAACGCTGTGTCCATGTCCTCATTTTATTTTCTCTCTTTCTTCTTTCAGCTGTCGTCATGTCGGAGGTATCGATGGTGACTTTGGATCAGTTCGGGGCTGCAATAAACTGTAAATCGTGAGCTTGGCATCCTCCTCCTCCTCCTCCTGGCAGACAGAAGGTGGAGTCACTACTTCTCGCTTCTCCATTAGTCCTTTCCTATCTTGACTGACACTCTGGCCCACAGGGGCCGTCACACTCGGAGCCTGTAAATAACTGTAAATGGTGTCTGCTGTCTGGCTTTGGTTTGATGGGCTGCTGGTCGTCATGTTGCTGGTCTTTCTGATCCGTTTGGCGTTGATATTTTCATACGTGGCTTCGTCTGAATCAGAGCGAGGACTCTGAGATCGCGATCTGTGTGTCCGTGTGTCCGCTGGCAGGGATCGTGTCTGAAAATAATCCAGCAAGATATGTTTTTATCAAGTGAAAGTTTAATTAGTCCAATATTGAGTAGAATTATCTCGAATTATCTTTTTCTATCGGCAGATCATTTCGCTTCTTTCAATTTTGTTTTCTTTATTTTAGTCCATTTAATCTTCTTTTCTTAAAATAAGATTAACCACTTAGGCTCCACTCTTATTTTTCAGTTTTCCTGCTTGAAATGAGAATTTATATGAAATATCTATACAACCACAAACTGGTATCAAAAGAAATCTACATGGAAGGTGACTACAGAAATGTCAGAATGTTCAATGATTAATAAGAATTAAAAGAACAATTATTTGTAAGTAAAATCATATAAATCACACTGAGGATCATTACAGAACATGATATACTATATATTCTAACTATATATTCTGTACAATGTTTAAAAAGGAAATTATAAATGAGCCAAATAAATGATCACAGAAACAGCTCAAATCTAAATTAAATATCTAAATAGTTGTAGCCCTACTACTGATATTTTAGTAAACTAACTTCTTAATGTATTGTGAATATATATATATATATATATATATATATATATATATATATATAGGTTTAATTGTTTGACACTTTGTCATGTTCTCTTTTTACCTTTTTTATTTTCGTTTTAAGTGACTTGAAATAATTGTGCCTTCATGTCCTATGACAATTATCATAAATACCAAAAACCGACATCAAAATTGCACAAACAACCACTCGTCATAATTTCCACTGTAAAAGCTGGACGCTTTTTATGATACATGAGCTGAGGTGAGATGAACTTTGACCTTTCAACATGGCAGAGAGCAGCAAAAGTGTTGTAAATGGTAAGCGTTGCATTCTGTTAATTGGTTAGTGTGTAGCCTACATAATGCTGTGGCAAACAAAAACAAGATATGTTAATTTAAGATTCAGTTTTTTGCAGTGTGAGATGTTAAAGTAAAAATTTCACATCCTTGTAAAACCATTTTTTTTAATTATCTCTAAAATATTTCATCGTCCTGTTATTAAATCCTCCTATAGAGTTCCATCATAAAGACCAAATATGAAATATTTATTTACCTGATGGTGATTATTTCTTGTTGATTGGCACTTCTTGGCAATACAGGCAGTAAACACACAGAAAATTACAAGCAGTATAAGAAATATTATCAGCATTTGTGAAGCCGCGATATGCTCAGGATTAGGTTTACGGTTGCCTGAAAAGACAAAAAAGAGCAGACACATTTTCATCATGGCGGCAACTGACTTGGAGTAAAGCGATGCACCTCAGTGCTGCTTCGGACATGTAAAACTTACACGTTGCTTTCACGCTCTCAGAAACACTGCTGGTGGTGATGTGGTTGTTGCTGCTGCAGACAACAGTTGAGTTGTCAGTGGAGATGGAGATGTTGAACTTGCTGAACGACCTATGAGATGCTGTGCAATTGTCCTCGTTACAGATGGACCACACCCAGTCGTGCTGGATGGAGCAGTTAACTGTGACGGTGCAGAGCCCAGCGGACGGATCGGAGCGAAGCACTGACGTCCTCATCACTGGTCGGGGAACAGCTTCTACAGCAGCGAGATCAACAGATACAAGATCAAACTTATAAGGTAAAAGGTCAAAAATATTATCTAAAAAAAGTGAAAAATATGATTTTAAAAAGTTAAAAAATATGATTTTAAAAAGTCAAAATCATGCTAAAAATTTAAAAAATGAGATAATAAGATAAAAATTTCAAAATTATGGTACAAAGTAAAAAATATATAATATGAATCAAAATTATGAAAAAGAAATGTCAAAATTATGATAAAATAAAAGTATGATATTCAAAACTTGAAAAGATTATATTAAAAGTCAAAATTATGATGAAAAGTCAAAAATGTATGAGGTCAATCAAATCAAAATTATGAGATAAAAACATTAAAATATTAACTAAAAAAAAGATTAGTTAGTTAAAATCGATCTGTATTAGATTATATCTATAATCCATAGAATATATATAAATTATATTTATTAAATATATTGGATTAAAATCATTATGATATGATGATCATTATGATGAAAAGTCAAAAAATATTTTAAAAATGCAAAAATTTGATTTAAAGACAAAAATGAGAAATAAGACTATTCAATCTTTTTCTTAAACAACTTGAAATATGTAAAATGATGTTCCAATAAAATAATCCTACACAATATTTGACGACTTGGACCAAAAACAAGACATCTTCACTTGTTAAGTTTTCATTTTTTTTTGTAGTGACAGTAAATGCAACAACTACTGTAGATCTACAGCAATATCTGTGAATAGCACATAAATGACGCTTATCAGAACAGTAAACAGCATGAGGAAACATTATTGTTGGTTTTCACTGCTGAATTCAGAGAAGAACTTACCTTCAACCACGACTGTGTGAATCTCAGTGAATGATTTAAAGTCAGAGTCATAGAAAGAGACTTCATAGACGCCACTGTCTGCCTCCGTCAGCTCAGAAAGACACAAGGTTAACTTCTCAGGTTTAAAAGTCACTTTCTTTGTGTAGTTGGGGTTGATGAATTCACCAAAAACAATAACTCTTCCACCAAATGTCCATCTAGCACCATTATACGGAGGCGATTTTTCAACACGAAGACACACTGAGTCGTTTTTCAGGCCGTAAAGTATCACTGATCGATCTGCTGCAGTGATGCCTGTTAGGAAACAGGAAAGACACTTCAAATCGCGCTGCTGCTGCACAGGCACAAATGATTTACTGCAAAATGTTCACGTAAAAATGATTAACACGCCACACTGATTCACAGCAGTCTTACCAGCAATAAACACACTCAGAAGGAGAAACATTTTCCATCCACACGAAAACTCTCAGGTCAAAGAGTGAAACTGAGAAACAGCAAAGCAGGAAGCTTTATCTTCCTGAACAAAACATATTCTCTATACCAGTAGTTCTCACACCGTCAGCCATGCCCCACAGAGGAAGAAAGATGTTCATGTTTTTTTTTTTTTTTTTTTTTTTAATGGAACAAAGAACATTGCATCTCTTTCAACTAAACCAGATTGCTCCATCAGACAAAAACATAAAATGTGCCGTAACTTTGGTAGAACAATGCAGATAAAGTTCTATATGTGCGGGGATAAACTAATATTTGGTAAAAGAAATGGATTCTTGTGGCTGAATTTAACATGTTTCACACTATTGTAGTCTGATTAATATTCAATAACATGTGCAAAAGCATCAATTTTCATAAGTAATGGTGGCTGCAATGAGTCAGGTTCCTGTGTGTTTGGGTGGAGCCGCAATGTCTCTATCTCTGATCTGTGGAGCCCTTAGCTGTTTCTTTTAGGCCAGTGATTCTCAAAGTGGGGTCCAGGGACCCCCGGGGGTCCTTCAAGGGGGTCCAGGGGGTCCCCAGCAGACTTCCTGTCTGATGCCCAATCTGCTCTGTTAAAATTAATCAATGATAAACTTAATTTGATCATTTAATAACATGTTCTATATTATATTTAACCTGTTATGACCACAATTTTTCAATAAATTGATATAAAACAAATGTCATGGTGACATGTCACATCAGGCTTTTAATCTTAAAATAGTCATGGAAAACCTCATAAATATAAGAACAAATAGTAATGAGCTACTCAATTAATTTAGCTGATTAACGTATTTTTTTATAAACTAATTAGTGCAGTGTCCCTAGGAATTCTATATTCTGAAAGAAAAGTAGAAATTTCAGTAGATTTTTCATGTTTAAATGAGGGTGTGTTGGACTGTTCCATAGTCTTCATAGACTAATTATACATTAGGCAAGACATTTAGATAAGGAGAGATATGCAAATACAGTTATTGTAAGAAAAAGGATTAAATTGATGTTAAAAGTTTGGATGTTAATCGACATATACGTTTTGTGAAGTTGTGTTGATTGGCCAAGTAAAACTGAAGAACTTATGATAAATGTCTTACTTTGTGTTTTTTCCTGTATAGTATAACAACCATGTTACTATTATCTGTTTTATAAGTAAATTGGTTTAGGCCCAGATTTTGTTCTGCCAGGTGAAAGTGCTGGAATTTTCTGAGGGTCTGTGAACGCAGCTTGAAATAAGACCGCTATGGCCCACAGTATGGCCTCTGTTGGCATGAGGAGTGTGTGGCTTTTGAGAGACATTACGATACTTTTGTTACGTCGGCTGCTCGTTCGGTGCAGGAAGAAACAGGACAACGAAGCTTTGAATTGTGAAGAAAGCGCTGGGAAGCAACATGAGGAGGAGCTGTGACATGGAGCTTTACACTGTGATTATAGCACTGCTGCAGGATAGCGCTGTGACACGTAAGTCGATGGGATTTTTATCTTTTTTTTTTTTTCAAGATTTGTTTGTGGTATAAACATTATTATAATGTAGCCAGACAGGGAGTAAAAGGGGGGAGACCTGCGGCAGAGGAATTCTCTGGCTGGGATTAGAATAGATTTACAGGATTTATAGATAGATGGATATAGTATAACTAAGTATAACTAATTTATTGGTAAAGCTAACCAGCAAAGTTATAACTACGATACATGTTTAGGAAATGAAAATAAAATGCCAAGCTGATTAATTTTAAAGTGATGAATACATTTACCCAATGTGACTTATGTGACATCACAGATCTCTAATACTGGGAGTCGGTATTTAATGTGGTCTAATTTATTCTGTTTTACATCCCCTATAATTTTCCTTTAAGAAGAAATTGGTCCGGGGTCTTATGGGTCAGTCGCTTATATATTTAAAAAATCCACTGCAAGAGAATCCTTCCTCTTCTTCCCCCCAAAGCTAATGTAACAACTTGGTGATGTGTTCAGGTGCATCACAAGATGATGTTTTCACAGGCACTAATTTGACGTTTGAGAATGCAAACTGATGAATCATTGCTATTTCAAATCTAAGACACTTTGCTGTCAGGCATCCTGGTTTTGTATTTAATTTTTTGCTTTCCTGATGTGATTATGCCAAATATGACCTGGTAAATCCTGAAAGTCCATAATTGTGCATGTGTGTTCATTGTGCTACCTCCTCTTTGTCCAGCTTATAATAAAGGTGACGTCATGTTATTGTAAGCGTGTTTATTCATCCTCTCAAACAAGGAAAATGTAAATTCACAACTCAAACATATGTAAAAGTTCTGCATGTTCATATTCAAATGCTGAGATGAAGGTGGCTGTGTTAATAGTCTGTAACTGAGTCTACAGCAGCAGATCAAGGAAAAACATCAGAGACGCAGGAGCAAAGAAAGAATTCACCACATGTAAGTCAAGTCTTTATGATTATATGATTGTCTACAGTTGCAACTATTCAGATAATTGATTAATGTATTGTTACTGAAATGATTTATTTTTTAGTTCTTTGGTTTATTTAATGGTGTAAAATGTTGACTTTAAGACGTTCTTGGTAAAAATGTTCTTTTTTATAATTAGCATATTCATTATTAGTCTAGAGCCTAAACATCAGGTTATACAGTGCAGGAAGTGTTTAATGTGCTTGACAAACACATCTGACTTGACTTTTTAGCATTACATTTAATAAAGTGGCTTCCTACACTGCGAAAACTGACGTCAAAATATCTTGTATTTGCTACCATTAATCCAATATTATATCAGGATGATTTTTCTTAATTGAAATTTCTCAAAATCTTTGAGAAAATCTTAAAAACGTATTTGAAGTTTTCACAAGTTTAAAATATATCAATTTGAAAATTATGAGATTAGAAGTAAAAAAAAAAAAGTCAGAAGACAACAAAAAGTCAAATTGTAATGAAAGAGACTTGTAATAATGATATGCAAAAAGTAAAAAATAAGCCAGCAAAAATAAAATTAGAAGCAAGCTGAATGAACTATAAATTATTGAGATAACTTAAGATAATTCTGCTCATTGGTGGAGTAATTGTACCTATTATTTGCACCTGGTGAAATCTCTCTCTCTCTCTAAACAGTTAAATAATAAAAATCATTCGAAAATTAAAAGTAAATAAAGATTAATTGAGTAGCCTATAAAACAGTAAATAAAATGAATCATAAAACAGTAAAACCAGAGCAGAGTTTAAAGCCAAGGAATAAAAATGGGTTCAGAGACGAGTTTTATAAATGGACAGTGAGGAGGTTTGTCTGATGTGCAAAGGCAGCTGGTTAATTATTAACATGTGAACCTCTGTTGTACCTGCTTTGGTTCTCATTTGCATATTTTCTTCTCTTTCCTCATTAGTTTTTTTCTGTGTGAGTCGAGCACCACAGTTCATTAGTTTTGTGTATTTATGCAAATGAAGAGACTAAAATATCATTGATTCCATCTGACAGGGAGAAGATGGAGAGGAGCCTGTTTCTGTTCATTCTGATGGGTCAGTGGATCACACACACACACACACACACACACACACACACACACACATACTAGTTCATGTCAACATGGCTGCTGTGAAAAAGGTCTATTCTTCTGTGATTCTTCTGCTCCAACAGTGCAGTATTTTCTCTGGTTTCAGGTTCCTTCTCCACATGTCGTCTTGATGAGTTCCACTTTATTCAAGAGGAAAAGACCTGGACAGAAGCTCAGAAGTACTGCAGAGAGAAGTACACAGACCTGGTAACAGTGAAGAACATGACAGACGTGAAGAGACTCAGACACTCTGTAAACTACACAGGAGAAGCCTGGATTGGGTTGAAGTACAAGACAGGACAAGAAAACAGGAGGTGGCACTGGTCTCTGTCAACTGTGGAGTTCAATGAGAGAGAGACTAACTGGTACAGTGGAGTGTATTTTCTGGGACCTGATAGAAACTGTGTTGTTATAGACTATAGAGCTGCCTGGATAATTATACCTTGTAGATCTCTACTACCTTTCCTCTGCTATGATGGTGAGTTTGTAACAAACGTATATAAACAAACACAAATACACTTTGCAGATGTGTCAGAGTCGAGTTGGTCATAAGAAGAAGATGATGAAAGTTTTTCTGTTTATTCCACAACAGAGAATCAATCCAAGAAAATCTATTTGATCAAAGAAGGTATGACATGGAGAGATGCTCAGAGCTACTGCAGAGAAAAACACACAGACCTGATCAGTGGAGTCCACCAGATAGATGAAATACCTGATGACGTTAGAGAAGATATCAGAGAAAGTCGTTATTTTATTTGGATCGGCCTGTTCAGAGACAACTGGTGGTGGTCAGATGATAATAATTCCTCTTTCAGAAACTGGGACATTGATCAGCCAAACAACAATAAATGTACGACCATGTTGAGTGAAACAGGCAAATGGAAAGCTGAGAACTGTGAGGAAACTAAAAACTTCTTCTGCTATGATGGTGAGTTTCCACAGTTTTACTTCACATTAAAACTGTAACTAACAACAATTGTGATAGTTGAGAATTCTATTGATCATTGTAACGATTAATCGATTAGTTGTTTGGTTCATTAAATGGTGTAAACCAACCAGATCAACAGTCCACAACCAAAAGATCATCAGTTTACTATTATAGAAGATGAAAGAAACCAGTAAATTAGACATTTTCTTCTTAAAATGACTCAAATCAGAGCTGCTGGTCTGAGCCTGTGTTCTTCTCTTCCTTCACAGATAAAGTGATCCTGATCCAAGAGAAGAAGACCTGGTCTGAGGCTCTGAGTTACTGCAGAGAGAAGCACCATGACCTGGTCTCCATCACTGACTCTTCCCAGCAGAGATGGGTCCAAGCCAGACTCAAGACCGCCACCACCCCCTACGTCTGGCTGGGACTACGCTACACCTGTGCTCTGGATTTCTGGTTCTGGGTCAACAACGAGGTGGTCTGCTATCAGAACTGGATCAAGAAGGACCAGACGGAGGGCTGCGACAAGTCTGGAGCCATGGAGAGAGGAGGAAAGTGGGTCAAGAAGCGTGATGAGAAGAAGTTTAACTTCGTCTGTGTCAGGAAGTAAGTTGTGAAGTCTAAATGTAAAGTTACTGTTTCACTGAAGGAAAAAATGTTGAGATTTATTATAACATGAAGAGGGTGAGGGTTAGAGAGGAGATGGAGACAAGAGAGGAGACAAAAGAGAAAAGGAAATAAGACGCAAGAGAAACCAAGAGAGGAAACAAGAAAGGAGACAAAAGGGGAGACGAGAGAAGAGAATAGACAAGACAGAATGAAGAGATGAGACAAGAAAGGAGATGGAGACGAGAGGAAAGGAAACAAGGCAGGAAAGAAGATGAGAGGAGACTAGAGATAAGAAAAGAGAAGAGGCAGGAGAGGAGATGAGAAGAAACAAGAAGATAGGAGACAATCGATGAAAGATGAGAGGAGACAAGAGGAGACAGACATAAAATACATAACTCAAGACATAAGTAGTTAAAAGTAGGAGATTTAAAATATAAAGTCTGGACAAGAGAGAAGAAGAGACGAGATGAAACTGACCCATGTTTGTCCCTTTGTCCTGATTCAGGAAGTGAAGTGTCTTCATCCTGCTGGAGGACGTCTCTCTACATCGTTTGTCCATGTTTCTTTAAAGTGGGATCTTTAATGCGTCTGTGGAGGACACGTTTCCATCAGGGTGGGAGGATGAATACAGGAGGACAGAGAATAAATAGACACTACTACAGTAAACATGTCATATAATCACTGTGGAATATTCTATCTACATATCTATCTATATGTTCTATCTGCAGTAGCAACGTTTGAGTTAAGATCTGGAAAAGAAAAACAGTTGAAATAACTTGTTAGTGATTAAGTTAGTCTGATATTGAGTAGAATTATCTTGAATTATCTTAATTAATTTGCAGATTATTTAGATTATTTCAAGTTTAATATCTTTATTTGATTTATATTGTTTTCATCTGATATCAGGTATAGTCGTACTTTGTTCTGTTTATTAAATAGAAATATATATAGAATAGAAACACTTATAGGAATCATCTATATATTCTATCTTCATTAAAGATAGAATATATCTTCGTAAAATTTTAGTTAAGAGAAAAAAATTAATAGAAATAAGTTTTTGATTCAATTAGTCCAATATTAACAAGAATTATCTTAAATCATTTGTAGAAAATTATTTAAAGTTTATTTTCTTCATTAAACTCATATTATCGTCTTCTATCTGACATTAGATATAGTCTTACTCTGTTGTCTGGGTTTACTAAATAGAAATATAACACTTATAGGAATCAAACATGTAATCTGGGTCTAATTCATGGAATGTTGATTTAAAAGGATCGGGGCCAAGTTATTATTTGGAAGAATGTATGTGTGGGGAAAATCAAAATCTCATGGTGAATGTTAAATCAATTCATTATTACAGAAATATTCATAGACATTAATTGTTTTCTGGTTGTTTGATTTGTTTCTGTGCAGATCTGTGGATCAGCACTGTTGTGTTTAAAGTCCTAAATAAATAAAGTTGAACTTAATCTCAAAGACTCTTGGTCCTTAAAGTTACTGAATTAGATCCTACATTAGTGTATTTCCTGATAAAAGCTTTCGTATATGAAGCTCTGCTGGTTCACTGAACATTGGTTGTACAGGGAACAGATGGTCCGCATCAACGCGTCTGGAATCTCATACTCCAGTAACGCCCCCCATAGTTCTCAGTCACATGTTCTTCAGGTACACAAAGCACAATGAGACTTGTTGGGTGAACTCCTGTTCATTCTCCAGGACTGTGCTAAGCATATAGAGCTGGTCCACAACCAGGTCAAAAAACAACAACACATTTTTGATGAATCTGAGGGTCATATATCCTATGGACCCTCCTCCTCAGGAGCCCTTAACAGACCTTCCCAGGGAGGCTGAAGAGTGTGATCCATCTTGTAGTTGGAGCATACCAAGATCTCATTCATCCCCGGGACCATGCCACCGAGGACCTTTTTGACTTCCTTGGTGATCTTAGCCCTAGAGACAATGCAAGCCATTCATGGTTCCCCAAATTCTGCTTCCTAACTGGAACATGTACTGGTGGGATTGAGGAGGTCTTCCTCCCACTGATCTAAAACATCATGAGTTGGGGTCAGCAATACCCCGCCCCAAATGAACACAGTGTTGACGGCGCACTTCTCTTAATCTGCTAGATGATGGTCCAGAACCTCTTCAAAGCCATTCAGAAATCATTCTCCATGGCCTTACTAAACTTCTCCCATGCCCGATTTTTCCTCTCCACACATCTATACCCGTTAGCTGCTTTGGGAAATGTGCAGGCCAAAAAGATCCTGTAGGATGATCGATGCACGGAACAAAGTCCACCAGGACTCAATATCCCACACCTCCTGTCCTGTTCCGTCAGGAGATTCCGCCTTACAGAAATTTTGGGTCTGTCAGCTCTGACCAACATCCTTTCCCACCATCGGAGCCAACTCAACACCAGGTGCTGATCAGTTGAAAGTTCTGCCCTTTTCTTCATCCGAGTGTCCAAGACACATGGCTGCAAGTCAACCAAAGACTCAAAAGGGTTGGGTACTCTGAACTGATGTTCGGTACATTAGCACAAACGACAATCAGCTAGAGTGGTAGAGAGTCCAACCCCTTTTGAGAAAACTGGTTCAATAGCCCATGTTGTGAGTCGAGTCGTGCCTGAATATATGTCTATGGTACCTCTCAACTTTGACAAGCCAGCTCAGGCTCCTACCCCGTCAGAGAGTTGACATTCCACGTCCCCAAAGTTAGCTTCTGTAGCTGAGGGTCCGACCGCCAAGGTATCTGAATACAGCTGCTATCCAACTCTCTTTGTATGCTGCCCTGCAGGCCATACCACCCATGGGAAAGGGCAAATCAGTTATATCTAATTTTAATTCATAAATGTAAAAGAATATATGTTACAAAAGGTACATAATCTGTGACAACATTGTCAGTGATTCTGTTCATAATTTTTATGGATGGAATTACGAGGTGCAGCCAGGGTATTGAGGGGCTGTGGTTCGATGGACTCAGGATCGTGTCGCTGCTATTTGCAGACGATCTGGTACTTTTGGCTTCATCGGACCGTGACCTTCAGCTGTCGCTGGAGTGGTCCGCAGCCAAGTGTGAAACAGCTGGGATGAAAATCAGCACCTATAAATCTGAGGCCATGGTTCTTAACCGGGAAAGGGTGGAGTGCCGACTCCTGGTCAGGGTAGTGATTCTGCCTCAAGTGGAGGAGTTCACGTATCTTGGAGTCTTGTTTACAAGTGAGGGAAGGATGGAGGGAGATTGACAGGTGGATCAGTGCTGTGTCTGCAGTGATGGGGACCCTGCATTGCAAATACAAGTGGCTGAAATGAATTTCCTTTGCAGGGTGGCTGGGCTCTCCCTTAGAGATAGGGTGAGAAGCTCGGTCAGCTCAGAGTAGAACCACTGCTCCACCACATTGAGAGGCAGCTGAGGTGACTCGGGCATCTAGTGAGGAGCCTCCTGGACGCCTCCCTGGTGAGGAGACCCTGGACACACTGGAGACTATGTCTCTCGGCTGATCTAGGAACGCCTTGGGGTCATCCCGGAAAAGCTGGAGAAAATGGCCAGGGAGAGGGAAGTCTGGGCTTCCCTGCTGAAGCTGCTACTCCCGTGACCCAATTCTGGATAAGCGGGGGAAGATGAAGATAAAAGGTATATAATCTTCTTTTTAGGAAATTCTCAGACGGGGTAGAATTCATACAGTAGCTTAAAATGAACTTCTTTAATCTTTATGGAGATAGGCCATTTAACATATTTAGAATATATTCTTCCTGTCATAGACACTTGTGGTGACCTGCCCACCTTGGAATTGTCATAATAGTCCCCATATTCTTTACTTTTCTGATTTAGAGAAAACTAATATGAATGACATCTTTCTTTCTGTGTTTTCCACATTGCACCGCTATACGAACACACGTTTGTTGCGTGACATGACCGCAGAACGTTGCATGAGTATGCGTGAAATTGAATTTGAGCTTTTTAGCTGCACCACTAAAATGTTGCCAAGTTTATACCATAGAGGTAAAAGCAGCTCCAGGTGTTACACAACAAAAAAAATGATCCGGATGGGCTGTGCAGCCGGGTTGTGGGGCTACACAGCTGTCTCAGGTACTTCACCTGTTACAGCTGTCACCTGTTACTGTTGCCAACTCTGTTAGTGCTGTAAGCTGTGAAGAAAAAATGCAGTTTTTAAATGAAAGTTGTAATTATTAAAGGACCAACCCCCTGTCCCCAGACTCCCCCTGCAGCCACGCACCCAGAGAACAGGCATGTGCACCGCTTGTTCCTGGGTTTATGAGTGCTGCTGCATCAACTCACTAACAGGAGCGTAACTTTTCTCATCGCTCATTTACAGGTAAGAAAATTCCTCTCAACACCATAATGAACCTAAATGACGAATATGATGAGTCTACGTGGATCCTCTGGTCTTGATGGTTGGTTTTCTGCCGTCCCTCTTGGAGCAGCAAGTCTGTTCTGTTCTTCTCATAACTAAAAGTTATTCAAATACGTCATAATTCATGGTTCTGAAGGCTATAGATTTTATCTTTAGCAGCATAGTTTGTGATTTACAGTAACATTTTGTTTTAGAAAAAATAACAAAGAAAACATAATACTAACATTACTAACACTGCAGTTCATCCAATTGCTTTTATCCTCATATATTACAGATATCCTGATCACATCTTTTTGCTCCAGAGTCATTTGAGAAGCAGCAAATATTTTTTATAACGAGCATCAAGCTAGCTCCAGTGCTAGCTCCAGGCTAGCTCTATGCTAGCTACTCGTCTATATCAGAGGCTGTAGATAATCCTGCATTAGCAACAGCGTTGACAGACAGCTGTTCATCGTAGTTTTAACTTCAACCGGTGATGCAGTAATAGTTTGTTGCTTCCAACAATGTTTTAACTGTATGTAGACGTAGCTATGGAGGATTCCTGGTTGTATTTACAACACTACTATCATGCTCTGAAAATTATGTGATCGGATCGTGCACATCGTTAATTAAAATAACATATAACAACATGCTAGAAAACAAAGAATATGCCCAAAAAACCATGAAGACGTGTTATCTTACCTATCAAGTAGAAATCCTGTCATCATGGCATCTTTGTTTTTCTCTTCATCAGCCTTTTTCTTGGCAGTAATCGTCTCAGATACAATTGTGTGCTGTCGGTCAGTTGTTGCTTCTTCTGCTGTGATGTCGCTACCGTTTCCACCTTATTTTCCTTTAGCATCCTGTGCTATCTGAAACTTATCGTAGCTTTGGTTGATGCAGCCTGTTTGCTGCATCCTTTGAGTCATTCAAACATTCTAAACATAGACCTGCAGCCTTCAGTAACATCATGATAGTGATCACTTTTGCTTTTAATGAGTCAAATATATAAACATCTCTGTCATGTGAGACCACAGTGATGTCATGATAACTAGGTGGGTTTTACGTATTTTCAGCTTCTTCTTAACATTATTACTTGGTGAATTGTAGCCTAAAGGGAAAACTTAGAAACTGAAGGAAAAAAAAATAGCAAGGTCATGACCTCAGTGTCCTCAATAGTGGCGACAGTCCTGGTTCCTGAAAGTCAGTAACCGCAGCCTGTGTTCATGATGCTAACTCCTTATCTTTGTCCAGCTTATAATAAACGCAACGTCATGTTATTGTAAGTGTGTTTATTCATCCTCTCAAACAAGGAAAATGTAAATTCACAACTCAAACATATGTAAAAGTTCTGCATGTTCATATTCAAATGCTGAGATGAAGGTGGCTGTGTTAATAGTCTGTAACTGAGTCTACAGCAGCAGATCAAGGAGAAACATCAGAGAAGCAGGAGCAAAGAAAGAATTCACCACATGTAAGTCAAGTCTTTATGAGATTATATGATTGTCTACAGTTGCAACTATTCAGATAATTGATTAATGTATTGATTACTGAAATGATTTATTGTTTAGTTGTTTGGTTTATTTAATGGTGTAAAATATCGATCAGTGTTTCCCAAAAATGAAAATTCAACCTCAACAGATATTTTTGTTAGAATCTGTGTTTGACTTGAAGACGTTCTCCTTGGTAAAAATGTTCTTTTTTATAATTAGCATCTTCATTATTAGTAATTATAAGAACATCTTGAAAACTTATTTCAAATTTTCACGAGTTTAAAATATATAAATTTGAAAATTGTGAGATCAGAAGTAAAAAAAATAGTAGTTTTAAAAGTCAGAAGACAATAAAAAGTCAAATAGTCATAAAAAGACTTGTAATAATGATATGCAAAAAGTAAAAAACTAAGCCAGCAAAAATAAAATTATCAGCAAGATGAATGAACTACGAATTATTGAGATAACTTAAGATAATTCTGCTCATTGATGGAGTAATTCTACCTATTATTTGCAGCTGGTGAAATTTCTCATCGTGCGCATATATATATCGTAACAGTCAAATAATAAAAATCACTATAAATTAAAAGTAAATAAAGATGAATTAAGAGTAACCTATAAAACAGTAAATAACATGAATCAAAAAATAGTAAAACCAGAGCAGAGTTTAAAGCCAAGGAATAAAAATGGGTTTAGAGACGAGTTTTATAAATGGACAGTGAGGAGGTTTGTCTGATGTGCAAAGGCAGCTGGTTAATTATTAACATGTGAACCTCTGTTGTACCTGCTTTGGTTCTCATTTGCATATTTTCTTCTCTTTCCTCATTAGTTTTTTTCTGTGTGAGTCGAGCACCACAGTTTATTAGTTTTGTGTATTTATGCAAATGAAGAGACTAAAATATCATTGATTCCATCTGACAGGGAGAAGATGGAGAGGAGCCTGTTCCTGTTCATTCTGATGGGTCAGTGGATCACACACACACACACACACACACACACACACACACACACGCTAGTTCATGTCAACATGGCTGCTGTGAAAAAGGTCTATTCTTCTGTGATTCTTCTGCTCCAACAGTGCAGTATTTTCTCTGGTTTCAGGTTCCTTCTCCACATGTCGTCTTGATGAGTTCCACTTTATTCAAGAGGAAAAGACCTGGACAGAAGCTCAGAAGTACTGCAGAGAGAAGTACACAGACCTGGTAACAGTGAAGAACATGACAGACGTGAAGAGACTCAGACACTCTGTAAACTACACAGGAGAAGCCTGGATTGGGTTGAAGTACAAGACAGGAAGAGAAAACAGGAGGTGGCACTGGTCTCTGTCAACTGTGGAGTTCAATGAGAGTGAGACTAACTGGTACAGTGAAGACCTGCCTAAACAGGGACCTGATACAAACTGTGTTCTTATATACTATATTACTACCTGGATGAATGCACCTTGTAGATCTCCACAACCTTTCCTCTGCTATGACGGTGAGTTTGTAACAAACTTATTTAAACAAACACAAATACACTTTGCAGATGTGTCAAGAGTCGAGTTACTCATAAAAAGAAGATGATGAATGTTTTTCTGTTTATTCCGCAGCAGAGAATCAATCCAAGAAAATCCATTTTATCAATGAATCGATGACATGGAGAGATGCTCAGAGCTACTGCAGAGAAAACCACACAGACCTGATCAGTGGAATCCACCAGATAGATGAAATACCCAAAGATATTAGAGAAGATGTCATAGAAAGTCCTCGTTATTGTTGGATCGGCCTGTTCAGAGACAACTGGTGGTGGTCAGATAATAATAATTCCTCTTTCAGAAACTGGGACAATGATCAGCCAAACAACAATAAATGTACGACCATGTTGAATAAAACAGGCAAATGGAAAGCTGAGAACTGTGAGGAAACTAAAAACTTCTTCTGCTATGATGGTGAGTTTCCACAGTTTTACTTCACATTAAAACTGTAACTAACAACAATTCTGATAGTTGAGAATTCTATTGATTATTAAAATGATTAGTCGATTAATTGTTTGGTTTATTAAATGGTGTAAACCAACCAGATCAACAGTCCACAACCAAAAGATCATCAGCTTACTGTTATAGAATATGAAAGAAACCAGTAAATTATTAAATTTGAGAAAATAAAACAAGATGATTTGGACATTTTCTTCTTAAAAATGACTCAAATCAGAGCTGATGGTCTGAGCCTGTGTTCTTCTCTTCCTTCACAGATAAAGTGATCCTGATCAAAGACAAGAAGACCTGGTCTGAGGCTCTGAGTTACTGCAGAGAGAACCACCGTGACCTGGTCTCCATCACTGATTCTTCCCAGCAGAGATGGGTCCAAGCCAGACTCAAGACCGCCACCACCCCCTACGTCTGGCTGGGACTACGCTACACCTGTGCTCTGGATTTCTGGTTCTGGGTCAACAACGAGGTGGTCTGCTATCAGAACTGGATCAAGAAGGACCAGACGGAGGGCTGCGACAAGTCTGGAGCCATGGAGAGAGGAGGAAAGTGGGTCAAGAAGCGTGATGTGGAGAAGTTTAACTTCGTCTGTGTCAGGAAGTAAGTTGTGAAGTGAAAATGTAAAGTTACAGTTTCACTGAAGGAAGAATATTGAGATTTATTATAACATGAAGACACGTTTGTCATGAGAGAAGATGGAGACAAGAGAGGAGACAAAAGAGGAGATGAGAGAAGAGAATAGACAAGACAGACGACATGAAATGAGACAAGGGAGTAGAAAAGAAAGGACACATGAAGAGATGAGACAAGAAAGGAGATGGAGACAAGAGAGGAAAGGAAACAAGGCAGGAAAGAAGATGAGAGGAGACTAGAGATAAGAAAAGAGAAGAGGCAGGAGAGAGGAAACAAGAGGATAGGAGACAATCGATGAAAGAGATGAAAGTTGAAAAGAGAGGAGACAAGAGGAGACAGACATAAAATACATAACACAAGACATAAGTAGTTAAAAGTAGGAGATTTAAAATATAAAGTCTGGACAAGAGAGAAGAGGAGACAAGATGAAACTGACCCATGTTTGTCCCTTTGTCCTGATTCAGGAAGTGAAGTGTCTTCATCCTGCTGGAGGACGTCTCTCTACATCGTTTGTCCATGTTTCTTTAAAGTGGGATCTTTAATGCGTCTGTGGAGGACACGTTTCCATCAGGGTGGGAGGATGAATACTGGAGGACAGAGAATAAATAGACACTACTACAGTAAACATGTCATATAATCACTGTGGAATATTCTATCTACATATCTATCTATATGTTCTATCTGCAGTAGTAAAGTTTGAGTTAAGATCTGCAAAAGAAAAACAGTTGAAATAACTTGTTAGTGATTAAGTTAGTCTGATATTGAGTAGAATTATCTTGAATTATCTTAATTTGCAGATAATTTAGATTATTTTAGGTTTAATATCTTTATTTGATTTATATTGTTTTCATCTGATATCAGCTATAATTTTACTTTGTTCTCTATGTTTATTAAATAGGAATATAAGACTAATAGGAATCATATCTATATATTCTATATTCATTAGTAAAGTTTTAGTTAAGATCTACAAAAGAAAAACATATGGAAATAAATTATTTTTGATTCAATTCCAATATTGCCAAGAAATATCTTAGGTCATTTGTAGAAAATTATTTTAAGTTCATTTTCGTCATTTGATTAATATTATTGACTCAGTGATCTCAGCCCCCAAGACAATGCAAGCCATTCATGGTTCCCCAAACTCTGCTTCCTAAGTGGAACATGTACTGGTGGGATTGAGGAGGTCTTCCTCCCACTGACGTGAAACGTCATGAGTTAAGGTCAGCAGTTCCCCGCTCCAAATGAACACAGTGCTGACAGCGCACTTCTCCTCCTTCTTTAACCACCAAATGTTGGTCGAGAACCTCTTCAAAGCCATTCGGAGATCCTTTTCCATGGCCTCACTAAACTCCTCCCATGCCCGATTTTCTTTCCTTTCCACACATCGATACCCATTAGCTGCTTTGGAAAATCTGCAGGCCAGAAAGATCCTGTAGGATGATCGATGCATGGAACAAGGCCCACCAGGACTCAATATCCCACACCTCCTGTTCCATCGGGAGATTCAGCCAGAAGTTCCCAGCAAACCCTCACAGAACGTTTCGATCTGTCAGGTCTGACCCCTTTTAATATAACTGGTTCAGTAGTCCATGTTGTGTGTCGAGATGAGCCCTAATATATGTTCATGGTACCTCTCAAATTTGGAAAGCCAGCTCAGGCTCCTTCCCCATCAGAGAGTTGACATTCAACGTCCCTGAAGTTATCTTCCGTAGCTTGGAGTCGTCATGATATCTGACAGCTGCCATCCAACTCTCTTTGCACACTACCCTGCAGGCCACTTTCTCCATGGGTAGTATACCCATGGGCAAGGGGTCCCTTATCATCCCTTCAAGCTTTGCCCAGCCCAGCCACCAGGTGCCCTCCATCAAGCCCCTCCTTAAGGCCTGGCTCATATCCAGGCAAGGGAAACTGGAATATGACGTTGTTTTCAATCATAAGAGGTTTTTGAGTTGTGCTTTGTCTAAAGTCCCTAACAACAAAGTTCCTGGGATCATTGGAACACGCAAAGTTTTCCACCATGATAACGTGGCAGCTTAAGGAGGAAAATCAGTTATATCAAATTTGAATTCATCAATGTAAAAAAGTATATGTTACAAAAGGTACATAATTGGTGACAACATTGTCACTGATTCTGTTCATAACCTTTATGGATGGAATTTCTAGGTGCAGCCCGGACATTGAGGGGCTGCAGTTCGATGGCCTCAGGATCGGGTCGCTGCTGTTTGCAGACGATCTGGTCCTGATGGCTTCATCGGACCGCAATCTTCATCATCTCGCTGGAGTGGTTCACAGCCAAGTGTTAGCAGCTTTGGGGGAGGTCAGCACCTCCAAATCTGAGGCCATTGTTCTCAGCCGGAAAAGGTTTGAGTGCCGACTCCTGGTCAGGGACGAGATCCTGCCTCAAGGGGAGGAGTTCAAGTATCTCGGGGTCTTGTTCACAAGTGAGGGGAGGATAGAGGGAGATTGACAGAAGATCAGTGCTGCGTCTACAGTGATGAGCACCCTGCATTGGTCAGTTGTGGTAAAGAAGCTCTCAATTTACCAGTTGATCTATGTTCTTACTCTCACCTATGGTCACAAGGTTTGGGTGAAGTTTAAACCATGAAGGTAAAAGCAGCTCCAGGTGTTGTATGACGTTCGCTTGGAAGACAATGAAGCCAGCTTGTCTCTTTATTGTTCTACCTTCTGTATGAGCTCTGGACGTGTACGTGGACACAGTCCACTCTTGGGTCGGTCCTTTACAAACCTGACGTCAAGATATTTTCTGGAAAAGTTGACACAATCCTTAACGTTTTCTTTAGTCAGGAGTAGTTTTCATCATGGAAGCCATGCAGCCATTCTCTTATGGTGGAATCAGGATCACTGACCTTAACTGGGGCAAGTGAGGCCTTCAGTTCTTTGGATGTTGTTGTGGGGTATTTTGTGACCTCTTGGATTTGGGGTAATTTTGCTTGGCCAGCCACTCCTGGGAAGGTTCACCACTGTTCCATGTTTTCACCATTTGATCATCCTTTGCCTTTGCTGGAAGAAACGTGAACTTTAATTGATGCAGCCTGTTCATTGCCTCATTTGAGTCATTCAAACATTCTAAACATAGACCTGCAGCCTTCAGTAATATCATGATAGTGATCACTTTTGCTTTTAATGAGTCAAATATATGAACATCTCTGTCATGTGAGACCACATTGATGTCATGATAACTAGGTGGGCTTTATGTATTTGGTTTTTCAGCTTTGTGTTAACATTATTACTTGGTGAATTGTAGCCTAAAGGGAAAACTTAGAAACTTTCAAAGAAAAAAAATAGCGAGGTCATGACCTCAGTGTCCTCAATAGTGGCGACAGTCCTGGTTCCTGAAAGTCAGTAACCACAGCCTGTGTGTTCATGATGCTAACTCCTTATCTTTGTCCGGCTTATAATAAAGGTGACGTCATGTTATTGTAAGCGTGTTTATTCATCCTCTCAGTTAAGGAAAATGTAAATTCACAACTCAAACATATGTAAAAGTTCTGCATGTTCATATTCAAATGCTGAGATGAAGGTGGCTGTGTTAATAGTCTGTAACTGAGTCTACAGCAGCAGAACAAGGAGAAACATCAGAGACGCAGGAGCAAAGAAAGAATTCACCACATGTAAGTCAAGTCTTTATGAGATTATATGATTGTCTACAGTTGCAACTATTCAGATAATTGATTAATGTATTGATTACTGAAATGATTTATTGTTTAGTTGTTTGGTTTATTTAATGGTGTAAAATATCGATCAGTGTTTCCCAAAGATGAAAATTCAACCTCAACAGATATTTTTGTTAGAATCTGTGTTTGACTTTAAGACGTTCTCCTTGGTAAAAATGTTCTTTTTTATAATTAGCATCTTCATTATTAGTAATTATATGAAATTCTTGAAAACTTATTTCAAATTTTCACGAGTTTAAAATATATCAATTTGAAAATTATGAGATCAGAAGTAAAAAAAAAAAGTTTAAATAGTCAGAAGACAATAAAAAGTCAAATAGTCATAAAAAAACTTGTAATAATGATATGCAAAAAGTAAAAAAATAAGCCAGCAAAAATAAAATTAGCAGCAAGATGAATGAACTACGAATTATTGAGATAACTTAAGATAATTCTGCTCATTGATGGAGTAATTGTAGCTATTATTTGCAGCTGGTGAAATTTCTCATTGTGCATATATATATATATATATATATATATATATATATATATATATATATATATTATCAAATAATAAAAATCACTATGAATAAAAAGTAAATAAAGATTAATTGAGTAACCTATAAAACAGTAAATAACATGAATCATTAAAGGAGGAGGTTTGTCTGATGTGCAAAGGCAGCTGGTTAATTATTAACATGTGAACCTCTGTTGTACCTGCTTTGGTTCTCATTTGCATATTTTCTTCTCTTTCCTCATTAGTTTTTTTCTGTGTGAGTCGAGCACCACAGTTTATTAGTTTTGTGTATTTATGCAAATGAAGAGACTAAAATATCATTGATTCCATCTGACATGGAGAAGATGGAGAGGAGCCTGTTTCTGTTCATTCTGATGGGTCAGTGGATCACACACACACATACACACACACACACACACACACATACTAGTTCATGTCAACATGGCTGCTGTGAAAAAGGTCTATTCTTCTGTGATTCTTCTGCTCCAACAGTGCAGTATTTTCTCTGGTTTCAGGTTCCTTCTCCACATGTCGTCTTGATGAGTTCCACTTTATTCAAGAGGAAAAGACCTGGACAGAAGCTCAGAAGTACTGCAGAGAGAAGTACACAGACCTGGTAACAGTGAAGAACATGACAGACGTGAAGAGACTCAGACTCTCTGTAAACTACACAGGAGAAGCCTGGATTGGGTTGAAGTACAAGACAGGAAGAGAAAACAGGAGGTGGCACTGGTCTCTGTCAACTGTGGAGTTCAATGAGAGTGAGACTAACTGGACCAGAGGAGACTGGCCTAAACAGGGACCTGATACAAACTGTGTTCTTATATACTATATTACTACCTGGATGAATGCACCTTGTAGATCTCCACAACCTTTCCTCTGCTATGACGGTGAGTTTGTAACAAACTTATTTAAACAAACACAAATACACTTTGCAGATGTGTCAGAGTCGAGTTGCTCATAAGAAGAAGATGATGAAAGTTTTTCTGTTTATTCCACAGCAGAGAATCAATCCAAGAAAATCTATTTGATCAAAGAAGGTATGACATGGAGAGATGCTCAGAGCTACTGCAGAGAAAAACACACAGACCTGATCAGTGGAGTCCACCAGATAGATGAAATACCTGATGACGTTAGAGAAGATATCAGAGAAAGTCCTTATTTTATTTGGATCGGCCTGTTCAGAGACAACTGGTGGTGGTCAGATGATAATAATTCCTCTTTCAGAAACTGGGACATTGATCAGCCAAACAACAATAAATGTACGACCATGTTGAGTGAAACAGGCAAATGGAAAGCTGAGAACTGTGAGGAAACTAAAAACTTCTTCTGCTATGATGGTGAGTTTCCACAGTTTTACTTCACATTAAAACTGTAACTAACAACAATTGTGATAGCTGAGAATTCTATTGATTATTGAAATGATTAGTCGATTAATTGTTTGGTTTATTAAATGGTGTAAACCAACCAGATCAACAGTCCACAACCAAAAGATCATCAGCTTACTGTTATAGAATATGAAAGAA
Organism: Lepturacanthus savala; assembly: GCA_030544235.1. NCBI lineage: Eukaryota > Metazoa > Chordata > Actinopteri > Scombriformes > Trichiuridae > Lepturacanthus > Lepturacanthus savala. The sequence continues at coordinate 21,976,415 of CM060483.1, forward strand.
ACCAGTAAATTATTAATTTGAGAAAATGGAACAAGATGACTCAAATCAGAGCTGCTGGTCTGAGCCTGTGTTCTTCTCTTCCTTCACAGAAAAACTGATCCTGATCCAAGAGAAGAAGACCTGGTCTGAGGCTCTGAGTTACTGCAGAGAGAAGCGCCGTAACCTGGTCTCCATCACTGACTCTTCCCAGCAGAGATGGGTCCAAGCGAGACTCAAGACCGCCACCACCCCCTACGTCTGGCTGGGACTACGCTACAGCTGCATTCTGAATCTCTGGTTCTGGGTCGATAACGGGCTGGTCTGCTATGAGAACTGGTTCTCAAAGGACCGGGTGGAGGGCTGTGACAAGTTTGGAGCCATGGAGAGAGGAGGAGGGAAGTGGGTCAAGAAGTCTGATGAGGAGAAGTTTAACTTTGTCTGTTTCAGGAAGTAAGTTGTGAAGTGAAAATGTAAAGTTACTGTTTCACTGAAGGAAGAATATTGAGATTTATTATAACATGAAGACACATGTTTGTCATGAGAGGAGATGGAGACAAGAGAGGAAAGGAAATAAGAGGAGAGGAACCAAGAAAGGAGACAAAAGAGGAGACGAGAGAAGAGAATAGACAAGACAGACGACAAGAAATGAGACAAGGGAGTAGAAAAGAAAGGACACATGAAGAGATGAGACATGAGAGGAGATGGAGACAAGAGAGGAAAAGGAAACAAGGCAGGAAAGAAGATGAGAGGAGACTAGAGATAAGAAAAGAGAAGAGGCAGAAGAGAGGAAACAAGAGGATAGGAAACAATCGATGAAAGAGATGAAAGATGAAAAGAGAGGAGACAAGAGGAGACAGACATAAAATACATACTTATTTATGAAACTGACCCATGTTTGTCTCTTTGTCCTGATTCAGGAAGTGAAGTGTCTTCATCCTGCTGGAGGACGTCTCTCTACATCGTTTGTCCATGTTTCTTTAAAGTGGGATCTTTAATGCGTCTGTGGAGGACACGTTTCCATCAGGGTGGGAGGATGAATACTGGAGGACAGAGAATAAATAGACACTACTACAGTAAACATGTCATATAATCACTGTGGAATATTCTATCTACATATCTATCTATATGTTCTATCTGCAGTAGTAACGTTTGAGATTAGATCATATTCTGAATAAGTGGAAATATCTTGTCTTTGATTCAATTAGTCCAATACTGAGTAGAAATATGTTGAATTATCTTAATTGATTTTCAGATCATTTAGATTATTTCAAGTTTATTTTGTTGATTTTTGGATTTTGCCCAATTTAGTCTTGTTTTCTTAAAACACAGAGTATTGATAAAATACTATCTAATCTATCTAGATCACACTGATTGACTTTTCAACATAGATTTATCTAAAAAAAGACAAAAACTCAGTTGAAATCATCTAAATGATGTGTTAATAGCATTAGATGCTCAGTATTAAACTAATTGGACCAAAAACAAGACGTTTCCACTTGGTCAGATTTCTTGTTTTCAGTGTGGTAACGGTGACAACATGTATAATCATATTTCTGTGACTTTTATATAAACTTACAGTTGTTTTCTTCAGCTTAATAAAGAGTTCAAACATAGAGTGTTGGTTTAGGTACAAGCAGCCAGATTCAGAGTGAGAACGATGACCATCATGCACATTAAACTCTAATTACTGTCACACTGTAATAGGAATACTTTATAGATGGAGGCAATCAGTCATTAGTTGTTGTCTTTATCTGTGTCCTCCATCTGAAGACGGAGACAATAAGTTTATTCATAATTTAGAATGAATCGCATCCAATATGGCTGCCAACACCACTAATCTACTAATCACTAATAATAGACTTTACAACTCTGGAATAAAATTTCTATTTTTCTGATTTTACTACTTATAGATATATGTTTGTGCAAAAGGAATCTATAAAATACTGGCAACATTTCCCCAAAAAATTTATATACATATATTTTGCTTTTTTGGAAAAATATATCTCATATTATTTAATATGCAAACTAGAGATTTGATAGTTAATGTGTGTGTGAATAAATTTGACTCAAACATTAAAGTTGTGTTTGCTGTGATTTGATTTGTGTGATTTCTCTTTAAGACAACTGTCAGACTGTTGCTATGGAAACAGCACATGAGCGTGATTGACACCTGCCAGAGATTACATTAGGTGAAGGGGGCGGGGCTACTCGTAGTCATGCCCCTTGAACTCTACCTAGCAACAGGTGACACCAAATCTTTTCTCAATCGGTCACAAAGGTGGTTTGAAATAGGGAAAGTTTCTGTTTTTCCTTATTTTCCTTTGTTGAAGTACATCTGTCATTACTTCCTGGTACTTTCTATTCTTTAATATTTAGTATAGCAACAAAAAAACATAGATTCCAATCTTTGAAAAACCCATTAAATAAATAAAACAGTTAATAGTGGTTATCAGCATATTCTGGTATGAGTCTAACTTAGACTCTAACAACAATATAACGTTATTTCTGCATTAGCATATTTTAAAATTCTGTTTAAAAATCGAGTGGAGAAGCGATTATCTAATGTAATAATATATATATAATGATAGTAATAAAATCTTTATAATTGGTCCTTGAAGCTGAAAACTGAGTTTGACTCCCTGACTTATACATTTTGTAATTCAGCCAAATTTAGTGCTGTTTTGACTTTTGATTTGTATTAAAACACTAAATCCTCTGGTTAAAAATTAAAACACTAAAACCACTGATTTAAAATTAAAATAAAAATCTAAAACCACAAATTATGAATTAAAATAAAACATTAAAACCAGAGATTCACAATTAAAATAAAACCCACTGTTTTCAAAATAAAATTAAAAAACGTGTGGGAGTCGGCTCCTTAACCCTAAAAACTTGGTACCAGATTGTTTAATTGTCTTAAAAAGGTTTTTTAAAAATTAAAAAAAACACGTAAACACTAAAACCGCAGATTAAAAATCAACATTGATTTCAAAATAAAAATTAAAAAAACAATAATAATAAATAAAACGTGTGGGAGTCGGCTCCTAACGGTCGTTTCTAAGAGTCGGCTCTTTGAACCGACCGCCACATCGCTGCAGCCGTTTGCTGCTCGGAGGAAGAAAAAAACAGGAGAAAAACTGTCGTTTCCTTGTGAAAAGGAGTAAAAACAGAGTTGTAGTTCATCCACCGGAGGTCCGGAGCCGTGTGACGGAACGAAGGAGGAAAAGTTACGGCGGTAAGACGAGTCAATTATCCGGTGGAAAGAAAAAAAGCTCGTTAACGGTTACCGTCGTCATCCATGCTAATGCTAGCTTTGTGGCTAACAGGCTAACCGCTAATACTCCGCTGTTTCCGTGCGCTAAAAGAAAGATGTTAATGTTATAAATGAACCGAAGTAAATAATGGCGCGATGTTTCTGAACATATTCACAGTGTGGTTATTAATTTATGCGTCAGTGACAAAACTGTCGTGGTTTAAACATAAAAACTTGTTTAACTCTCTTAAAAGGTTTTTTTTTTAAATTAAAAACGCATGCTATCAACACGTTTTATATTCTAGGTGGATTATATATTTAAAATATATTATTCTTTTTCAGTTACACTGTTTCGTGTCAAAATGTCACATAAAATCGTGTTTTTTGTAAAAAATAATGATTTGAATGGACTTTTTAACAAAATGTACATTTTGAAAGACCTGATTAATGCTTCTTAAAACAATATTTAAACATTTTTTGGACTTTCCTATCTTGCCAACCATTATTTTTTCACCCACCCGTATGTAATTAAAGGGGAATTGTTTTTCCTAATGCCAGTTTAAAGTAAGAAATAGAGTAATTTCATATGTTGTGAATAATGTTAAACTGTTTAATTTGTACTATGGAATCCAGGGCCGGCTCTAGGCATCTAGGCTCTAGGCCATCTGCTGGGGGGTCCATTTGGGGAAAAGTACTACTACTTTTATGTATTATTAGTCATAGTACTCATTTGGGAAAAGTACTACGACTAATAATACTGGTGATTTATACCCGGTACGGCGCCCCCACTTACAGTATGGACAATTTTTTTCACGATGAAAAGCTCTCCGGTGCACAGAACCAAAAGAGAAGAGGAATTCACTGTACAAAGGTAACGTCATACTATCTTTGTAAGAGCCAATTAAGGGTTAATTCATTTGTAATAATTGTAATGAGAATTCATAAATATTGTTTTGTTATAATGCATAATTTAGTAATGTATATTTTCGTATGTAAGTTACCCCTGTCCTGTATACGTGACTGATCTACGTACGTAGCTTTGGACTGTCTGTATGTAGTTTACTTAACTTGTTTTAGTTTCAACTCGGAAGCAACACAGTTTTTTGACCGAGAGAAAGAAATGACGTACAAACCGTATATTTTGGACGTTTTAAAAGGAAGATGTTGTCTCTCGCGTTTCAAATAGTGGTTGCTTAGACTGAAAGCAAACACGGTACAGAAGAACATGAAGACAAGTGAGTGCCGCCACGATCTTTTTTTATTTTCTTTAATGCCGTTTTAATGTGAAGATGTTTCGCGCTAGCTTGCTTGATATGTTAAACCGACGCAACGCTGACTTACATGCTAAAAGTTTAAGTGACACTGAAAAGTGGCTAATAAATTATGAGGCCAAAAGCTTGTATGTGATGATCTAGCTTCGTTTTTTTGTTTGTTTTTTTAAATATAGTTAAAACACTCACTGTTGCTGCTGCATAGTTCTCCTCCTACTCGCTAAACCTACTTCATGTTTGATATTGTGCTGAAATTCAGTATCCAAGTGATGAAAATGCCAGCTGCGGTAGTTGTGTTTGTATACTTATTTATTTTCGTGGGTACAGTAATAAATACATCTACTCTCTATGTCTGTTCAGCTGCACTCAAAAAATATTTACAGGGGCCATGTCGGTGCCATACGCTGGGACCGGTCACTGCAGACGCCACACCGATCCACCGGTCAATCTCCCGCTCCATCCTCCCCTCACTCGTGAACAAGACCCCGAGATACTCGAACTCCTCCACTTGAGGCAGGATCTCATCCCCGACCCGGAGTCGGCGCTCCACCCTTTTCCGGTCGCCCGGGACCCACATCACTCCTTCGGCCTGAGCCCTGTGGGCGCACTGGAAAGTTAAAGTCCACACAACTGCTGTTATTCAGCGAACATTTCATGTGATATAAAACACATAATCTAAAAATAGAATGTTTACTTAATCTGCATGTGATCCTTGCTTTTCATTGAATTTGAATGTCTCTCTAGGCTTTCCTTATCTCACTCATTTCAATATTAAAATGCAGCAGCAGGAGACATTGACATAAATCTGCTGCTGATGGATATAACACAGTCGCTCAGAACACACCTGACACACCTGAGACGCCTGACACACCTGAGACAACACAGCACAGCAGAATGTAAGTTGAGACTCAGTTTTATGTCAAATCTAAGAATTCTTTGTATTCACAAAGTAGTTTAATATATATAAACTAATAATATATTTTATTAGTTTATATAAGTTTTGTGTGTCTATTAAATACACCAAATAATGTCTTTTAAATAAATCATATTAAATAATATGTGTATGTTAAATAAATGAAATATTATGTGTATTTTAACCCTTACAACCCTTGGACTCATTGATCCTCTCAACATTTTATATATTGAGGCTTTTTGTTTGTGATGAAGCTGCAAAAACTGGAAAAAAGTTTAATATTTTCAGGTTATTTTTTCCTTTGGTATATTCTATATATGTAGAATATATATATAGAAGAAAATCCCATTCACCTACACTTTTATTATGTCAAGTGGTTGCATGAAATGAATTGAGTTGAATAAATTAAAGATATTTGTATATTAAATAAATCAAACAGATTATGAATATTTTTGTCATTTAACTGTTATTTCATTTATAAATATAGTAGAATCTATGTTTACACCTTAAATCTTTAATACGATGTTTTTTGAACATGAACCTCTGTTGTACCTGCTTTGGTTCTCATTTGCATATTTTCTTCTCTTTCCTCATTAGTTTTTTTCTGTGTGAGTCGAGCACCACAGTTTATTAGTTTTGTGTATTTATGCAAATGAAGAGACTAAAATATCATTGATTCCATCTGACAGGGAGAAGATGGAGAGGAGCCTGTTTCTGTTCATTCTGATGGGTCAGTGGATCACACACACACACACACACACACACACACACACACACACACACTAGTTCATGTCAACATGGCTGCTGTGAAAAAGGTCTATTCTTCTGTGATTCTTCTGCTCCAACAGTGCAGTATTTTCTCTGGTTTCAGGTTCCTTCTCCACATGTCGTCTTGATGAGTTCCACTTTATTCAAGAGGAAAAGACCTGGACAGAAGCTCAGAAGTACTGCAGAGAGAAGTACACAGACCTGGTAACAGTGAAGAACATGACAGACGTGAAGAGACTCAGACACTCTGTAAACTACACAGGAGAAGCCTGGATTGGGTTGAAGTACGAGACAGGACAAGAAAACAGGAGGTGGCACTGGTCTCTGTCAACTGTGGAGTTCAATGAGAGAGAGACTAACTGGGAGAGTAGACGCTGGCCTGATCAGGGAGCTGATACAAACTGTGTTGCTATAGATGATAGAATTGCCTGGATGAATATACATTGTAGTAACTCACTACCTTTCCTCTGCTATGATGGTGAGTTTGTAACAAACTTATTTAGACAAACACAAATACACTTTGCAGATGTGTCAGAGTCGAGTTGCTCATAAGAAGAAGATGAAAGTTTTTCTGTTTATTCCACAGCAGAGAATCAATCCAAGAAAATCTATTTGATCAAAGAACGTATGACATGGAGAGATGCTCAGAGCTACTGCAGAGAAAAACACACAGACCTGATCAGTGGAATCCACCAGATAGATGAAATACCTGATGACGTTAGAAACCAACTTCAACCCAATAGTTACTATTGGATCGGCCTGTTCAGAGACAACTGGTGGTGGTCAGATAATAATAATTCCTCTTTCAGAAACTGGGACAATGATCAGCCAAACAACATAAACAATAAATGTGTGACCATGTTGAGTGAAACAGGCAAATGGAAAGCTGAGAACTGTGAGGAAACTAAAAACTTCTTCTGCTATGATGGTGAGTTTCCACAGTTTTACTTCACATTAGAACTGTAATTAACAACAATTCTGATGATTTGTAAGTAGAAGAAAGGAAGCATAAAAATACCAGATTCAAAGCATCAGAATAGTTTGTAATTATTATAATGAAAATATATATAAATGTAATAATTCTACTCATTATTGGACCAATTGTAACAAGATATTCATATGTTAGGATGTGATTTTCTGCAGCACAGAGCTGCTGGTCTGAGCCTGTGTTCTTCTCTTCCTTCACAGAAAAACTGATCCTGATCCAAGAGAAGAAGACCTGGTCTGAGGCTCTGAGTTACTGCAGAGAGAAGCACCATGACCTGGTCTCCATCACTGACTCTTCCCAGCAGAGATGGGTCCAAGCCAGACTCAAGACCGCCACCACCCCCTACGTCTGGCTGGGACTACGCTACAGCTGCATTCTGAATCTCTGGTTCTGGGTCGATAACGGGCTGGTCTGCTATGAGAACTGGTTCTCAAAGGACCGGGTGGAGGGCTGCGACAAGTTTGGAGCCATGGAGAGAGGAGGGAAGTGGGTCAAGAAGTCTGATGAGGAGAAGTTTAACTTCGTCTGTGTCAGGAAGTAAGTTGTGAAGTGAAAATGTAAAGTTACTGTTTCACTGAAGGAAGAATGTTGAGATTTATTATAACATGAAGACACGTTTGTCATGAGAGAAGATGGAGACAAGAGAGGAAAGGAAATAAGGCAGGAAAGAAGATGAGAGGAGACTAGAGATAAGAAAAGAGAAGAGGCAGGAGAGAGGAAACAAGAGGATAGGAGACAATCGATGAAAGATGAAAAGAGAGGAGACAAGAAGAGACAGACATAAAATACATAACTCAAGACATAAGTAGTTAAAAGTAGGAGATTTAAAATATAAAGTCTGGACAAGAGAGAAGAGGAGACGAGATGAAACTGACCCATGTTTGTCCCTTTGTCCTGATTCAGGAAGTGAAGTGTCTTCATCCTGCTGGAGGACGTCTCTCTACATCGTTTGTCCATGTTTCTTTAAAGTGGGATCTTTAATGCGTCTGTGGAGGACACGTTTCCATCAGGGTGGGAGGATGAATACAGGAGGACAGAGAATAAATAGACACTACTACAGTAAACATGTCATATAATCACTCTGGAATATTTAATCTACATATCTATCTATATATTCTATCTGCAGTAGTAACGTTTGAGTTAAGATCTGCAAAAGAAAAACAGTTGAAATAACTTGTTAGTGATTAAGTTTGTCTGATATTGAGTAGAATTATCTTGAATTATCTTAATTAATTTGCAGATTATTTAGATTGTTTCAAGTTTAATATCTTTATTTGATTTATATTGTTTTCATCTGATATCAGCTATAGTCATACTTTGTTCTCTATGTTTATTAAATAGAAATATATATAGAATAGAATGGAAACACTTATAGGAATCATCTATATATTCTAACTTCATTAGTAAAGTTTTAGTTAAGAGAAAAAAATCAATAGTAATAAGTTTTTGATTCAATTAGTCCAATATTATGTATGTGTGGGGGAAATCAAAATCTCATGGTGAATGTTAAATCAATTCATTATTACAGAAATATTCATAGACATTAATTGTTTTCTGGTTGTTTGATTTGTTTCTGTGCAGATCTGTGGATCAGCAGTGTTGTGTTTAAAGTCCTAAATAAATAAAGTTGAACTTAATCTCAAAGACTCTTTATTGTGTTTAATTAGATTGTAAATTAGTTAATTTCCTTATAGAAGCTTTAGTATCTGAAGCTCTGATGGTTCACGGGACAATGGGCATACAGGGACAGAATAGTCTGCATCAACGGGTCTGGAATCTCATACTCCCATAGCACCCAAAGTAGGCCTCAGTCGAACATGTTCTTCAGGTAGACAAAGCACAATGAGACTTGTTGGGTGAACTCCTGTTCATCCTCCAGGACTGTGCTAAGCATATAGAGCTGGTCCACAACCAGGACAAAAAACACATTTGATGAATCTGAGGTTCAAATATCCTATGGACCCTCCTCCTCAGGAGCCCTTAATAGTCCTTCCCAGGGAGGCTCAAGAGTGTGATTCCCCATTGTAGTTGGAGCATACCGAGATCTCATTCATCCCCGAGACTATGCCACCGAGGACCTTTTTGACGACCTATGTGATCTCAGCCCCCAAGACAATGCAAGCCATTCATGGTTCCCCAAACTCTGCTTCCTAACTGGAACATGTACTGGTGGGATTGAGGAGGTCTTCCTCCCACTGACGTGAAACGTCACAAGTTAAGGTCAGCAGTACCCCGCTCCAAATGAACACAGTGCTGACAGCGCACTTCTCCTCCTTCTTTAACCACCAAATGTTGGTCGAGAACCTCTTCAAAGCCATTCGGAGATCCTTTTCCATGGCCTCACTAAACTCCTCCCATGCCCGATTTTTTTTCCTCCACACATCGATACCCATTAGCTGCTTTGGAAAATCTGCAGGCCAGAAAGATCCTGTAGGATGATCGATGCACGGAACAAGGCCCACCAGGACCACACCTCCTGTTCCATTGGGAGATTCAGCCAGAAGTTCCCAGCAAACCCTCACAGAACGTTTCGGTCTGTCAGGTCTGACCTCTTTTAATAAAACTGGTTCAGTAGTCCATGTTGTGTGTCGAAATGAGCCCTAATATATGTTTATGGTACCTCTCAAATTTGGAAAGCCAGCTCAGGCTCCTTCCCCATCAGAGAGTTGACATTCAACGTCCCTAAAGTTATCTTCCGTAGCTTGGAGTCGTCATGATATCTGACTACAGCTGCCATCCAACTCTCTTTGCACACTACCCTGCAGGCCACTTTCTCCATGGATAGTATACCCATGGGCAAGGGGTCCCTTATCATCCCTTCAAGCTTTGCCCAGCCCAGCCACCAGGTGCCCTCCATCAAGCCCCTCCTTAAGGCCTGGCTCATATCCAGGCAAGGGAAACTGGAATATGACGTTTTCAATCATAAGAGGTTTCTGAGTTGTGCTTTGTCTAAAGTCCCTAACAACAAAGTTCCTGGGATCATTGGAACACGCAAAGTTTTCCACCATGATAACGTGGCAGCTTAAGGAGGAAAATCAGTTATATCAAATTTGAATTCATCAATGTAAAAAAGTATATGTTACAAAAGGTACATAATTAGTGACAACATTGTCACTGATTCTGTTCATAACCTTTATGGATGGAATTTCTAGGTGCAGCCCGGACATTGAGGGGCTGCAGTTCGATGGCCTCAGGATCGGGTCGCTGCTGTTTGCAGACGATCTGGTCCTGATGGCTTCATCGGACCGCAATCTTCATCATCTCGCTGGAGTGGTTCACAGCCAAGTGTTAGCAGCTTTGGGGGAGGTCAGCACCTCCAAATCTGAGGCCATTGTTCTCAGCCGGAAAAGGTTTGAGTGCCGACTCCTGGTCAGGGACGAGATCCTGCCTCAAGGGGAGGAGTTCAAGTATCTCGGGGTCTTGTTCACAAGTGAGGGGAGGATAGAGGGAGATTGACAGAAGATCAGTGCTGCGTCTACAGTGATGAGGACCCTGCATTGGTCTGTTGTGGTAAAGAAGCTCTCAATTTAACAGTTGATCTATGTTCTTACTCTCACCTATGGTCACAAGGTTTGGGTGAAGTTTAAACCATGAAGGTAAAAGCAGCTCCAGGTGTTGCATGACGTTCGCTTGGAAGACAATGAAGCCAGCTTGTCTCTTGGTTATTGTTCTACCTTCTGTATGAGCTCTGGACGTGTACCATCTTCTGTTGTATCTCTGTTCCTGCCAGTAATGCTGACCTTGTTCAGTCTTGTGTTTTTTCCATTTTTGGTACCTTTCTTCCCTGGGACTTTGCTTCTCGTTTGGACTGTTTTTTGTGTGATTTTTGTTGTCTGCCCAGGCTTCCTTATTTCTGCCATTGAAGACTTTTTTTGACACAGTCCACTCTTGGGTCGGTCCTTTACAAACCTGACAACGTCAAGATATTTTCTGGAAAAGTTGACACAATCCTTAATGTTTTCTTTAGTCAGGAGTAGTTTTCATCATGGAAGCCATGCAGCCATTCTCTTATGGTGGAATCAGGATCACTGACCTTAACTGGGGCAAGTGAGGCCTTCAGTTCTTTGGATGTTGTTGTGGGGTATTTTGTGACCTCTTGGATTTGGGGTAATTTTGCTTGGCCAGCCACTCCTGGGAAGGTTCACCACTGTTCCATGTTTTCACCATTTGATCATCCTTTGCCTTTGCTGGAAGAAACGTGAACTTTAATTGATGCAGCCAGTTCATTGCCTCATTTGAGTCATTCAAACATTCTAAACATAGACCTGCAGCCTTCAGTAATATCATGATAGTGATCACTTTTGCTTTTAATGAGTCAAATATATGAACATCTCTGTCATGTGAGACCACAATGATGTCATGATAACTAGGTGGGTTTATGTATTTGGTTTTTCAGCTTTGTGTTAACATTATTACGTGGTGAATTGTAGCCTAAAGGGAAAACTTAGAAACTTTCAAAGGAAAAAAACAGCGATGTCATGACCTCAGTGTCCTCAATAGTGGCGACAGTCCTGGTTCCTGAAAGTCAGTAACCACAGCCTGTGTGTTCATTGTGCTACCTCCTTCTCTTTGTCCGGCTTATAATAAAGACGACGTCATGTTATTGTAAGCGTGTTTATTCATCCTCTCAAACAAGGAAAATGTAAATTCACAACTCAAACATATGTAAAAGTTCTGCATGTTCATATTCAAATGCTGAGATGAAGGTTGCTGTGTTAATAGTCTGTAACTGAGTCTACAGCAGCAGATCAAGGAGAAACATCAGAGACGCAGGAGCAAAGAAAGAATTCACCACATGTAAGTCAAGTCTTTATGAGATTATATGATTGTCTACAGTTGCAACTATTCAGATAATTGATTAATGTATTGATTACTGAAATGATTTATTGTTTAGTTGTTTGGTTTATTTAATGGTGTAAAATATCGATCAGTGTTTCCCAAAGATGAAAATTCAACCTCAACAGATATTTTTGTTAGAATCTGTGTTTGACTTTAAGACGTTCTCCTTGGTAAAAATGTTCTTTTTTATAATTAGCATCTTCATTATTAGTAATTATATGAAATTCTTGAAAACTTATTTCAAATTTTCACGAGTTTAAAATATATCAATTTGAAAATTATGAGATCAGAAGTAAAAAAAAAAAGTTTAAATAGTCAGAAGACAATAAAAAGTCAAATAGTCATAAAAAAACTTGTAATAATGATATGCAAAAAGTAAAAAAATAAGCCAGCAAAAATAAAATTAGCAGCAAGATGAATGAACTACGAATTATTGAGATAACTTAAGATAATTCTGCTCATTGATGGAGTAATTGTAGCTATTATTTGCACCTGGTGAAATTTCTCATTGTGCATATATATATATATATATATATATATATATATATATATATATATATATATATATATATATATATATATATATATATATATATATATTATCAAATAATAAAAATCACTATGAATAAAAAGTAAATAAAGATGAATTAAGAGTAACCTATAAAACAGTAAATAACATGAATCATAAAACAGTAAAACCAGAGCAGAGTTTAAAGCCAAGGAATAAAAATGGGTTTAGAGACGAGTTTTATAAATGGACAGTGAGGAGGTTTGTCTGATGTGCAAAGGCAGCTGGTTAATTATTAACATGTGAACCTCTGTTGTACCTGCTTTGGTTCTCATTTGCATATTTTCTTCTCTTTCCTCATTAGTTTTTTTCTGTGTGAGTCGAGCACCACAGTTTATTAGTTTTGTGTATTTATGCAAATGAAGAGACTAAAATATCATTGATTCCATCTGACAGGGAGAAGATGGAGAGGAGCCTGTTCCTGTTCATTCTGTTGGGTCAGTGGATCACACACACACACACACACACACACACACTAGTTCATGTCAACATGGCTGCCGTGAAAAAGGTCTATTCTTCTGTGATTCTTCTGCTCCAACAGTGCAGTATTTTCTCTGGTTTCAGGTTCCTTCTCCACATGTCGTCTTGATGAGTTCCACTTTATTCAAGAGGAAAAGACCTGGACAGAAGCTCAGAAGTACTGCAGAGAGAAGTACACAGACCTGGTAACAGTGAAGAACATGACAGACGTGAAGAGACTCAGACACTCTGTAAACTACACAGGAGAAGCCTGGATTGGGTTGAAGTACGAGACAGGACAAGAAAACAGGAGGTGGCACTGGTCTCTGTCAACTGTGGAGTTCAATGAGAGAGAGACTAACTGGGACAGTGAAGGCTGGCCTGATCAGGGAGCTGATACAAACTGTGTCGTTATAAACTATAGAACTGCCTGGACGAAACAAACTTGTGGATCTCCACAAACTTTCCTCTGCTATGACGGTGAGTTTGTAACAAATGTATTTAAACAAACACAAATACACTTTGCAGATGTGTCAGAGTCGAGTTGCTCATAAGAAGAAGATGATGAAAGTTTTTCTGTTTATTCCACAGCAGAGAATCAATCCAAGAAAATCTATTTGATCAATAAATTTATGACATGGAGAGATGCTCAGAGCTACTGCAGAGAAAAACACACAGACCTGATCAGTGGAATCCACCAGATAGATGAAATACCCAAAGACATTAGAGATTATATCAATGACAATTCTTATGTTTGTTGGATCGGCCTGTTCAGAGACAACTGGTGGTGGTCAGATAATAATAATTCCTCTTTCAGAAACTGGGACAATGATCAGCCAAACAACACAGACAACAATAAATGTACAACCATGTTGAGTGAAACAGGCAAATGGAAAGCTGAGAACTGTGAGGAAACTAAAAACTTCTTCTGCTATGATGGTGAGTTTCCACAGTTTTACTTCACATCAAAACTGTAACTAACAACAATTCTGAGAGTTGAGAATCATCTGATAGTTGATCATAGTAACGATTAATCGATTAGTTGTTTGTTCATTAAATGGTGTAAACCAACCAGATCAACAGTCCACAACCAAAAGATCATCAGTTTACTGTTATAGAAGATGAAAGAAACCAGTAAATTATTAGATTTGAGAAAATGGAACAAGATGACTCAAATCAGAGCTGCTGGTCTGAGCCTGTGTTCTTCTCTTCCTTCACAGAAAAACTGATCCTGATCCAAGAGAAGAAGAACTGGTCTGAGGCTCTGAGTTACTGCAGAGAGAAGCACCGTGACCTGGTCTCCATCACTGACTCTTCCCAGCAGAGATGGGTCCAAGCCAGACTCAAGACCGCCACCACCCCCTACGTCTGGCTGGGACTACGCTACAGCTGCATTCTGAATCTCTGGTTCTGGGTCGATAACGGGCTGGTCTGCTATGAGAACTGGTTCTCAAAGGACCGGGTGGAGGGCTGTGACAAGTTTGGAGCCATGGAGAGAGGAGGAGGGAAGTGGGTCAAGAAGTCTGATGAGGAGAAGTTTAACTTCGTCTGTGTCAGGAAGTAAGTTGTGAAGTGAAAATGTAAAGTTACTGTTTCACTGAAGGAAGAATATTGAGATTTATTATAACATGAAGACACATGTTTGTCATGAGAGGAGATGGAGACAAGAGAGGAAACAAGAAAGGAGACAAAAGGGGAGACGAGAAGAGAATAGACAAGACAGACGACAAGAAATGAGACAAGGGAGTAGAAAAGAAAGGACACATGAAGAGATGAGACAAGAAAGGAGATGGAGACAAGAGAGGAAAGGAAACAAGGCAGGAAAGAAGATGAGAGGAGACTAGAGATAAGAAAAGAGAAGAGGCAGGAGAGAGGAAACAAGAGGAGACAGACATAAAATACATAACTCAAGACATTAGTAGTTAAAGTAGGAGATTTAAAATATAAAGTCTGGACAAGAGAGAAGAGGAGACGAGATGAAACTGACCCATGTTTGTCCCTTTGTCCTGATTCAGGAAGTGAAGTGTCTTCATCCTGCTGGAGGACGTCTCTCTACATCGTTTGTCCATGTTTCTTTAAAGTGGGATCTTTAATGCGTCTGTGGAGGACACGTTTCCATCAGGGTGGGAGGATGAATACTGGAGGACAGAGAATAAATAGACACTACTACAGTAAACATGTCATATAATCACTGTGGAATATTCTATCTACATATCTATCTATATGTTCTAGCTGCAGTAGTAACGTTTGAGTTAAGATCTGCAAAAGAAAAACAGTTGAAATAACTTGTTAGTGATTAAGTTAGTCTGATATTGAGTAGAATTATCTTGAATTAATTCATTTACAGATTATTTAGATTATTTAAGGTTTAATATCTTTATTTATATTTATTTATATTGTTTTCATCTGATATCAGGTATAGTCTTACTTTGTTCTATGTGTTTATTAAATATAAATATATATAGAATAGAATAGAAACACTTATAGGAATCATATATATATTCTATCTTCATTAGTAAAGTTTTAGTTAAGAGAAAAAAATCAATAGTAATAAGTTGTTTTTAATTAGTCCAATATTAACAATAATTAATAATTAATTCATTTGTAGAAAATTATTTAAAGTTTATTTTCTTCATTAAACTCATATTATCTTCTTCTATCTGACATTAGATATAGTCTTCCTCTGTTGTCTGGGTTTACTAAATAGAAATATAACACTTATAAGAATCAAACATGTAATCTGGGTCTAATTCATGGAATGTTGATTTAAAAGGATTGGGGCCAAGTTATTATTTGGAAGAATGTATGTGGGGAAAATCTAAATCTCATGGTGAATGTTAAATCAATTCATTATTACAGAAATATTCATAGACATTAATTGTTTTCTGGTTGTTTGATTTGTTTCTGTGCAGATCTGTGGATCAGCAGTGTTGTGTTTAAAGTCCTAAATAAATAAAGTTGAACTTAATCTCAAAGACTCTTTATTGTTCCTAAAAAAACCTGAATTATACGGTTAAGCCCTGCTGGTTCACTCCCGTCCACTGGGCGGCGATATGCACCTTTAATTAATCTGAGGACAAGATGGCCGGAACCTTGCGTGACGTGTTTCCTGTCGGACTGTTTTTGTGGACGGACCCGTGCACCTTGGAGTTGATAGAATAGTTTTCATGTTCCTTAATCTTCCGATTTAAATAAAACCAACATTGACCATGTCTCCTTTCACGCGGTTTCTCCGCAACGCGCCGCTACACGTCACGCGTGCGTGGCGCGACAGTAACGCAGAACAGTGCGTGAGTTTGCGTTTGAACTTGAGGTTTCAGCACCTCAGCTGCTCCGCTAAGAGGTCGCCAAGTTTGAGCCATGAAGGTAAAAGCAGCTCCAGGTGTTACACGACTTCCGCCAAGAAGAAAACCGTCCGGATCGGCTGTGCATCCGGGTTCTGGGGAGACACCGCCACGTCAGGTACGTCACCTATTACCGATGTCACCTGTGTTAATGATGTCACCTGTGTTCCTGATGTCACCTGTGTTAATGATGTCACCTGTGTTCCTGATGTCACTTGTGTTTATGATGTCACCTGTGTCAATGATGTCACCTGTGTTAATGATGTCACCTGTGTTCCCGACGTCACCTGTGTCAATGATGTCACCTGTGTTCCTGATGTCACTTGTGTTAATGATGTCACCTGTGTTCCTGATGTCACCTGTGTTAATGATGTCACCTGTGTTCCTGATGTCACTTGTGTTTATGATGTCACCTGTGTCAATGATGTCACCTGTGTTAATGATGTCACCTGTGTTCCCGACGTCACCTGTGTTCCTGATGTCACCTGTGTCAATGATGTCACCTGTGTTCCTGATGTCACCTGTGTCAATGATGTCACCTGTGTTCCTGATGTCACTTGTGTTAATGATGTCACCTGTGTTCCTGATGTCACCTGTGTTCCTGATGTCACCTGTGTCAATGATGTCACCTGTGTCAATGATGTCACCTGTGTTAATGATGTCACCTGTGTTCCCGACGTCACCTGTGTTCCTGATGTCACCTGTGTTAATGATGTCACCTGTGTTCCCGACGTCACCTGTGTCAATGATGTCACCTGTGTTCCTGATGTCACCTGTGTCAATGATGTCACCTGTGTTCCTGATGTCACCTGTGTCAATGATGTCACCTGTGTTCCTGATGTCACTTGTGTTAATGATGTCACCTGTGTTAATGATGTCACTTGTGTTAATGATGTCACCTGTGTTCCCGACGTCACCTGTGTCAATGATGTCACCTGTGTCAATGATGTCACCTGTGTTCCTGATGTCACCTTCGTTAATGATGTCACCTTCGTTAATGATGTCACCTGCGTTAATGATGTCACCTGTGTTAATGATGTCACCTGTGTTCCTGATGTCACCTGTTACTGGTGTGTGTGTGTGTGTGTGTGTGTGTGTGTGTGTGTGTGTGTGTGTGTGTGTGTGTGTGTGTGTGTGTGTGTGTTGCAGTGCCTCAGCTGATCTACAGTGGGAAGCTGGACTTCCTGGTGTTTGACTACCTCAGTGAAATCACCATGTCTCTGCTCACCGCCGCCAAGACCAAGACGCCAGTGAGTTCCTTCTGTTTCCTCCGTGTCACAATATTCTGAATCCTGACAGGTTAATTAGTTTAATTTTTCACAAAGTTTGTGATTAAAATATTAGAATCCTTCCTTTTATAGGGCATTAACATACTGAGACATACAAAGAAAACATAATATTATATAATATTTAATCTTAATACCACTTTAAATTGTCATGAGATGTAACATTTAATTTAAATAAAGTTTTTAAATCATGTGGTTTTAATAAAATAAAACCTAACATGAATAAATGAATTGTTGTGTTGTATGTTCCTGTAGAATCTGGGTTATTGTCCAGACTTCGTCCAGGCCGCTGTGGCTCCGTTCATTCATGACATCCAGAAGAAAGGTGAGTGCGACCGACCCGTGAGCGTTAACGACGTGTTGTTTCCATGGCGACGGTTAACGGGTGAACGCCTTCCTTGCAGGTATCCGTGTGGTCAGTAATGCCGGAGGGGTGAACCCGCTGGCATGTGCCGAGGCCATACAGGAAGTCATCAAGAAGGCCGGTCTGGATCTGAAGGTTGCCGTGGTGACAGGAGATGACCTCATGCCCCATGTAAAGCCCCTTCTCCTCCTTCTCCTCCTCTTCCTCCTCCTCCATCATCAGCATCATCAGCATTTTAGACCATTTCAAACATTGTCTCCTCCTCCCTTGTCTCTTGTCTCCTCTCCATTTGTCTCCTCCTCCCTTGTCTCCTGTCTCCTCTCATGTCTCCTCTCCTGTGTCCTCCTCCCTTGTTTCCTGTCCCCTCTCCTCCCTCCTCCCTCCTCTCCTGTCTCCTCCTCCCTTGTCTCCTCCCTCCTCTCTTGTCTCCTCCTCCCTTGCCTCCTGTCTCCTCTCAGAGAAGTGTTCTCTCTGAAGTAAAGATGGCCGACAGCAGCAGCCGACGTCTTTTACCTAAATCCCTCCACAGCATGAACGCTTATCTGGGGTACGACCTCCTTCCTTCTTCCTCCGGTTTAACACACATGAAGCTGCTGCCACACGTATGAAGACAAAAACCCCTGAATGCACCACACAAACACTTCCTGACCATAGACATGACTCCGCTGCAGGGCAGCCGTGTGTTTTAACTCGTGTCTCCGTGTGTCCAGGGCTCGGCCCGTCCAGCGGTGCCTGGACCGTGGGGCGGACATCGTGGTTACGGGACGCTGCGTGGACAGCGCCGTGGCTCTGGGGCCGCTCATGCACGCCGTACGTTACCGTTCGTGTCTTTGATCTTTACAGATGTTTACAAAAGTTCCAGGTCTGGGCTTATTTTGGTAAATTCTTATGATGATTATTCTATTCTTTCTATTATTCAAACAAAGTGCGTGCGTGCGTGCGTGCGTGCGTGTGTGTGTGTGTGTGGTCTGGCAGGAGACAGTTTCAGGAATGTAACATCTGTCTGGGTTTCTTATCTCTTGCAGTTTGGATGGGAGAAGAACAACTATGATCTATTGGCAGCTGGGAGGTACACACACACACACACACACAAACAGACAGACACACACACACACACACCATTAACTCGCCCACTCACACTTTCTCCTCATTTATTTCCATATCTATATATTAGCTATATAAGCAGAAATGTTGTTCAGAAACAGCCAGTAACAAGTAAAACTCCTGTAGATTAAAAACCACCACAGTTTCCACATGTTAAGACTTTTTGCAGTGTACAGACACTGTGTGTGTGTGTGTCTGTGTGTGTGTGTGTGTGTGTGTGTGTCTGTGTCTGTGTGTGTGTGTGTGTGTGTGTGTGTCTGTGTGTGTGTCCGTGTGTGTGTCTGTGTGTCTGTCTGTGTGTCTGTCTGTGTGTGTGTCTGTGTGTGTGTCTGTGTGTGTGTGTGTGTGTCCGTGTGTGTGTCTGTGTCTGTGTGTCTGTGTGTCTGTCTGTGTGTCTGTCTGTGTGTGTGTGTGTGTGTGTCCGTGTGTGTGTCTGTGTCTGTGTGTCTGTGTCTGTGTGTGTGTCCGCATGTCTGTTATGTGTGTGTGTGTGTGTTGTGTGTGTGTGTGTGTGTGTGTATATATGTATGTGGGTGTGTTGTGTGTGCTGTGTGTGTGTATATGTATGTGTGTGTCTTATGTGTGTGTATTGTGTGTGTGTGTATGTGTCTGTTTTGTGTGTGTGTGTGTGTGTATTGTGTATGTGTGTGTATGTGTCTGTTTTGTGTGTGTGTGTATTGTGTATGTGTGTGTATGTCTGTTTTGTGTGTGTGTGTATTGTGTATGTGTCTGTTTTGTGTGTGTGTGTATTGTGTATGTGTCTGTTTTGTGTGTGTGTGTATTGTGTATGTGTGTGTGTTCAGCCTCGCAGGTCACCTGATCGAGTGTGGAGCTCAGAGCACCGGTGGCATCTTCACCGACTGGCACCAAGTTCCCGACTGGTGAGAAAGAAGCAGCGTCCTGGATGTTTCAGAACTTAAATCTGAGCGAATGAAACCGTAAAACATATTTAGAGCTGCAACAATTAGTTGATTAATCAATTAGTTGCCAATTATTAGATTAATCAACAAGTATTCTGATCATCAATTAATGCATTTGAGTCATTTTTTGAGAAGAAAATGTCCAAATTACATGATTTATCAACTATTTTGATAATTGAAAATGTCCAAATTCTCTGGTTCCAGCTTCCAAAATCAGATTTTCTGTTTTCTTTAGTCCTTTTATAATAGCAAACCAAACAACTAATCGATTAATCTGTTTAATAATCGATGTCACGTGACTAAGACGATCGTTTTTACGCCGTTCTGTGAACCGATCAACCAGCCGTTCAGCTCAGTCAGCTTCAGACAGTCGTCAGGCTGCAACAGGAAGTAAAGTGCTGAGTCATGTTTCCCTCTCAGGGACGTCATGGGCTTCCCGGTGGTGGAATGTTCCGGTGACGGCTCCTTCGTCCTCTCTAAGCCGCCCGGCACCGGCGGCCTCGTCTCCTTCGGCACCGTCGCCGAGCAGCTGGTGTACGAGATCGGAGACCCGCGGCGCTACCTGCTGCCCGACGTCACCTGTGACTTCAGCCAGGTGGTCCTCAAGGAGGTGCCAGGTAACAAATAATAATTTTTTATTATGCTATCCTGAGCCGACGTTCTCATTCAATGTCTTTTCTTTATTTTCATGACTATTTACTAGTGATGCACCGATCGGCCTTTTTTGGCCCGATCACCAAAAAACTTGACAGAAGGAATTTTAAATTTCCACACCTTTCATCTGGCAGAGGGTGCACAGTTTATAGAAATAAAACTATCAATTATTTAACTGTATTTTAATATATATTTCAATATAAATGTCACCATTCAAAATGTAAATGACAGAACATAATGTGCGCACTGTGAAACTGAAGCAGAGGATTATTAGGATTGGTCGAAAATGACAGTTTTTTTAGAAGAATCGTGTCGTGATTGGTTAGTTGCTTTAAGGCCCGCCTCCACGCAACGAAAACAGGAGAGTGGACACGGTTACGACACGTCATTTACGTCACGTGATCGGGTTTTTTATCGGCATGTTTTTCATGATCGGCAGCCGATCGATCGGTGCAACTTGACTGTTTCCATTGTAGATTCTCACTGAAGGCATCAAAACTATGAGTGAACACATGTTCATGGTGTTATGTACTTAACAAAGAAAAGGTGAAATAACTGAAAACATGTTTTATATTCTAGTTTCTTCTAAATAATAAAATCTTGATAAAGCTGGAAATTCCACTAATTAACTCTGATAAGGCTCAACTATGACGTGAAAACCATTTCAGGTGACGACCACAAAGCAGTAATCAGATCAAAGGGTGAAGAAACTGGAATATGAAACGTGTTTTCAGTTATTTCACCTTTTCTTTGTTAAGTACATAACACCATGAACATGTGTTCATTCATAGTTTTCATCCTAGTCTCAGGATTTCCAAATATAATCTGTTGTAGCATATTAAAAAAAAAATCTAAATTAAATGTTTGAAAAAAATGTGTCTATTTTTAAAATTTTCCAAAATTATGAATAAAAGACGACCTGGTTAGGTCAAATGTCCATCAGCAATAGGGATATCCTGGTCATGTGACCTCATTAGTGGTATGTCCTTCAAAATAAAAGCCCCCTTTTAGCACATAGGTGTAAAATCATAGATTTTATATTTCAACTTTTTAGAAAAATGAAGATAAAGTCATTGTTGCCATGTGGAGACACTATTCAGTAGAGGGTTAATAATCGGAAATTGGATAGTAATTGCACACAATCACACACACACACACACACACACACACACACACACGCACACACACACAGAGGACATGACCGGGGGCTGAACCTTCTTCTGTTTCCAGAACCTTTAAACACTCCATCTCAGATCCGTAAACAAACGCGTCTGGATGCTGGTTTGGACTGAACCTTCACCTCCAATAAACTCCCATCACGTTATTAATGATCCACATGTTTCATTGAAACGCGGATCATCGGCGGGATGAACTCTCCCTCACCGATAACGCCTTCTCCTTTTGTTCTTCATTAGCTGATCGGAGGAGAAGCTTTAGCCTCGTGTTCTGTTTACTCTTTAAACTCCTTCCTCCTTCTGTCTGACCCCAACATGAACCACTTCCTGATAAATGAATGTGTGTGAAATGTAGAGATGAGTTCAACCTGCTGGAGGACGAGGAGGAGGGAGGGATGGATGGAAGGAAGGATGGATAGATGAATAAATGGATGGATGGATGGATAGGTAGATGGGTAGGTACATGATGGATGGATGGGTAGGTAGGTGGGTAGGTAGGTAGAGATAAATGGATGGATGGGTAGATGTTTGGATGGATGGATGTTTGGATGGATGGATGGATGGATGGATGGATGGGTAGGTAGGTAGGTGGATGGATGGAAGGATAGGTCAGTATGTAGGTAGATAGATGGGTAGATGTTATAGATATATGATAGATGGATGGATGTTAGAATGGATAGATGGATATATAGATAGGTAGGGAGATAGAAAGATGGGTAGGTGTATGGATGGATGGATGGATGGGTAGGTAGGTATGTAAGTAGATGGGTAGATGGATGGATAGAAGGATGATAGATAGACTCTTATATCCATGTTTTTTTTTAAGTTTGGGCTACTGGATACAAGAATTTACCACATCGATAAAGTGTCTGTCCATCTGTCTCTGTCTTTCTGTAGGTCTCTATCTGTTTACCTGTCTGTCTGTTTCTATCTGTCTGTTTCTATCTGTCTGTTTCTATCTGTCTGTTTCTGTCTGTTAGTGTGTGTGAGCAGACAGGACAGAGCTGCAGATGTTGTTATAGAGAACATCTGTATTCCAACACATATTATTATATTTTTATTCCTCTCTGACTTCAACACTCTCCTGTTTATACTCGTTTCTTTAGTTTTCTCTTCACCAACCAACAAACTGGTGTCTAATTATCACTGTGAGTCCATCTCCATGTTGTCGCCACATTTAACAGCATCAAACCGGGGCCCGGGGTTTTATTGTTTTTATTGGTTCGGCCTCGGGATTCTCCTCTTTGTTCCAGACTGAAACATCCCAACATCTGTCGGAGGTCGCCATGTTTGCGGCAGATGTTGTGCGACATGTGGCTAGCACATTCATGTTCCTGTCAGGGCGCGCCGTTTGATCCATCATCAGATCAATACTTTAGTTTATGAGCTGCTGACAGTCCTGCTGCTGGTGTTAGCCGTTAGCTGGGTCGTTAGCTGGGCCGTCAGCTGGGCTGTTAGCAGGGCCATTAACTGAGCCTTTAGCTTAACTCTTATCTTTGCTGTTAGCTTGGCCCTTAGCCCGGCTGTTAGCTCAGCTGGTAGCTGGACCATTAGTTGGTTCATTAGTTGGACCATTAGCTCAAGAAGGATCTGGTTGCAGACTAATGGGGTCTGGAAGTAGTGGAGTTCCACTCCATAAACATGAAAACAACAACAGAAATAAATAATATCCGTGGCTGCGAATGTTAACCTGGTTTTATTTGAAGTTTAGTAACTAACTCATCAACTAACCAACTAAATACGTCACTTTTCATACTTCTGATACGGTGGAGCTCCACGCCGCAAACGTGAACAAATCAACAAAAAATCAATAAAGTCTAAACGTTACAGACAAATTGACGCGTTAAGATGAACGTCTGGTTTTATCTTAAGCTAGCAGCTAAGAGCTAACATGAGTGTCACTCATGAACTAACCAAAAAAACATCTTTAAGCTCTGTACTTTTGTTACAGTGGAAGCTCCACTTCCCAGGGGTCTGCAATCACATACTCTTGGTTAACTAGCCCGTAAGCTAGCCCGTTACCTGGCCTATTAGCTAGCCCGTTAGCTAGCCCATTAGCTGACCCGGGCTGTTAGCCTGGCTGTTAGATTGGCTTCTAGCGTGGTCCTTACCTTGGCTGGTAACTTGGCTCTTAGCTGGACTGTTAGCTAGCCCATTAGCTGACCTTTTAGCTGGGCTGTTAGCTGGACTTCTAGCTCAACCCTTATCTTGGCTGGTAACTTGGCTTTTAGCTCGACTGTTAGCTAGCGTATTAGCTAGCCTGTTAGCTGGGCCTGAACTGCAGCTCTGGGTCAAACGTGCAGCAGACCATCTATTTTATGAAGGAGGGTTGTGAACTTTCTGCTGTCGCTGATGCTAAAAATGTAAATATTTCAGTGTGACTGTACCTCGGTTGAACCGCTCGGCCTCGTTTAACCACGACATGACCTCCTCCTCCTCCTCCTCCTCCTCATCAGCAGTTTATTTTTGATGGAACGTGACCTGGAGATGAACCGCCGCAGAGTCTGTAGTCTGGTTCACTCCGGGGTGAACAAAGTGCTGCGTGATGTTTGCTAGGAAGCTGTCAGGGTGAGAAACAAGAGATCATGAGGAGGAGGAGGAGGAGGAGGAGGAGGAGGAGGAGGAGGACTCTGTTTACTAATATTGAAGGAGCTCGGGGTCACAGAGCAGCTACAGTTCAGATTCAAAGATGTTCAGCTACTGAAGAGTCGTCGTCATCCTCAGATCAAACAGCTGCTGAAACACTCAGTCCTGTTTCTGTCCCAGTTTCTTGGGGCTCGTTTCTCAGGTTTTGTTGCTGCGTACAGGTCATACCAGGTCAAGGTTGCCAAATATGGCTGCCTGCATGCTGTCAGAACCATGACTCAGCATTTCAACATTTTTTATGTTAACATGTTTTCTTCCCCATAAAACACACTGTTTCTACACAGTCATGATTTAAGTTAACTTCCTGTCTGTGACCTGCTCTGTTCAGCTTGATGAGACCAACGTGTGTTGGTTCATTTTATCTCATTATTGTGTGTGTGTGTGTGTGTGTGTGTCTCCAGGTGTAGAGGGCGGAGCCGTCAGGGTCTCAGGTGCTCGAGGCTTCGCTCCATCACATGACTACAAGGTAAAGTTGTAGTTTTTGTTTGTATGGATGCAGCTGTTTGATGATGATGATGAAGCAGAAGCTCCGCCCCCTCTCCCCAGGTGTGTGCCACCTACCTGCAGGGTTTCAGGGCGACGGCGGTGTGTCCTGTCGGAGGACCGAGGGCAGCGGAGAAAGCTCGACGGACGGCAGAAAGTCTCATTAAACGGTCTGATCCCTGCTGCTGTACGATGGCCCCAGTTAGACGTGGTAATCAAACTGTGTGTGTGTGTGTGTGTAGGTCAAAGCAGATGTTTCAGCAGCTGGGTCTGGAGGATTTCAGCTCTGTTAACATCCAGGTTCTCGGAGCTGAGGACACGTACGGTAGCAACGCTCGGACCAAGGTAACACACACACACAGATACACACTCATACATAGATACACACACATATATATATATATATATATATATATACACACACACACTAATATAACACACACACAGATACACACTCATACATAGATACACACACACATATATATATATATATATATATATATATATATATACACACACACACTAATATAACACACACACAGATATATACACAAACACTAATAACAAACACACACTCACTACCAACACACACACACATACACACACACACACACACACACACACACACTGATGTGTTTCTGTGTTTTGCAGCATTCCAGAGAGGCTGTTCTCTGGATGGCCGTCCACCACACACAGAAGAAAGCTCTGGAACTCTTCTCTAGAGAAATCGCCTCTGCAGGAACCGGCATGGGTACAACACACACACACACACACACACACACACACACACACACACACACACACACACACACACACTCATTTCACTTTTATTCACATGAAGATTCCAGTATATGAGGAATAAAAATCCTCAGATTCTCAAAGTAGGGACCCTGGAAAAAAGGGAAGTTTCACACACTTTCTGCAACAGTGTGTGTGAGCGTGTGTGTGTGTGAGTGTGTGTGTGAGTGTGTGTGTGTGGTCGGTCTATTTTTAATCAAGGGTCCTTGATATCAAAAAGGTTTGAGAATCACTGGAGTAAAAGAGGAAACTGAAGCCAAATGACTGAAGAGGGAGGATCTGCTGCAGATAAGGATTTTGGATTTTGTTTATGTGGACGGGTTCAGCTCAGACACACACACACACACACACACACACACACACACACACACACACACACACACGTGACCTGTGAGTGACCTCTGTTCTGTTTCCACGCTCACAGCTCCTGGACTGACCGGCATCGTGGGTGGACGTCCCAGAGTGTGAGTGGCAAAAAATCTGAGAAAAAAAGGCCACAGAAGAGGGCACTTTAAGACCCGTTCTAGCTCCAAAGAGGGCACTTTAAGACCCGTTCTAGCTCCAAAGAGGGCACTTTAAGACCTGTTCTAGCTCCAAAGAGGGCACTTTAAGACCCGTTCTAGCTCCAAAGAGGGCACTTTAAGACCTGTTCTAGCTCCAAAGAGGGCACTTTAAGACCTGTTCTAGCTCCAAAGAGGGCACTTTAAGACCTGTTCTAGCTCCAAAGAGGGCACTTTAAGACCTGTTCTAGCTCCAAAGAGGGCACTTTAAGACCCATTCTAGCTCCAAAGAGGGCACTTTAACACAGGTTTTAGCTCTCAAGAGGGCACTTTAATATGTTTTATCTCCAAAAAGGGCAGTTTAACATGTTTTAGCTCCAAAAAGGGCAGTTTAAAACACTCTTAGCTCTCAAGAGGGCACTTTAACACGTTTTAGCTCCAAAGGGGGCATTTTAACATGTTCTATCTCCAAAAAGGGCAGTTAAAAACACGTTTTAGCTCCAAAAAGGGCACTTACCATGTTCTATCTCCAAAAAGGGCACCTTTAAACCTGTTTTAGCTCCCAAGAAGACACTTTAACATACATTTTAGTTCCCAGGAGGGCACTTTTACACGCTTTGTAGCTCTCAAGAGAGCAGTTTAACATGTTCTAGCTCCAAAAGGGCAGTTTAGAACACTTTTTAGCTCCAAAAAGGGCACTTTAACACACTTTTTTACTTCTCAAGAGGGCACTTTAAAAGATGTTTTAGCTCCAAAAAGGGCAGTTTAAAACACTTTTTTACTTCTCAAGAGGGCACTTTAACATGTTGTAACTACAAAAAGGGAGTTTAAGACACATTTTAGCTCCAAAAAGGGCACTTTAACACACTTTTTTAGCTCACTTTAACAAGTTTTAGCTCCAAGAAGGGCATTTTAACACACGTTTTAGCAGGACTCGTCTTGTCACAGTAATCACCAATGATAACATATGTTTCTTATAATTCTAATAGAATCTCTTTACTTTTAAAGGTCTCCAGTTCTGAAGCCGTTTTTCTTCTTGCACCCAAAATCTGAGCTGACGGTGAGTTTGTGTTGTTTAACAATAGTTTGTTTAACAAATTCCAACAAAGAAGGAAGTTGATGAGTCACGAACGGGTCAAACAAAGGTCATTGTGGTGAAATTCTGTCAAGACTTGAAACAGAATTCAGGAATCTACAGTCAGAGAAAAGAGACGAAGCAGGGGTGAAAAGGGAAAAAAGGGCACTTTAGCATGCGTTTGGTTCATAGCGGGCACTTTATCATGATTTGGCTTCCTAGAGGGCACTTTGGCACACATTTTAGTTCCTAAAGGGCACTTAAGCATGCTTTTTAGGGCACTTGATCATGTATTTTGGCTCCCAAGACGACATTATAGTATGGTTTTGACTCCTAGAGGCCACTATAGCATATGTTTCGGCTTCCTAGAGGGCTTTAGCACACATTATTGTTCCGAAAGGGAACTTTATCACACGTTATTGTTCCTATAGGGTACTTTTGCATGCTTTTTAGCTCCCAAAAGCATCCGTTTGGCTCCTAGAGGGAACTTTAGCACATGTTTTGGCTCCTATACAGCACTTTACCATAGATTTGGTTCTTAGAGGGCACTTTAGCACACGTTATTGTTCCTAGAGGGCACTTTAGCATGCCTTTTGGCTTCCAAAAGAGATATTTAGCAGGCGTTCTGGCTCCCAGGAGGGCATTTGAGCATGTGTTTTGACTCCCAAGACGACATTATAGTATGGTTTTGACTCCTAGAGGGCACTATAACATGTGTTTCGGCTTCTTAGAGGGCACTTTAGCACACGTTATGGTTCCTAGAGGGAACTTTAGCATGCTTTTTTAGCTCCCAAAAGCATGTGTTTGGATCCTAGAGGGCACTTTAGAACATGTTTTGACTCATAGAGGGCACTTTAGAACATGTTTTGACTCATAGAGTGCACTTTGGAACATGTTTTGACTCATAGAGGGCACTTTAGAACATGTTTTGACTCATAGAGGGCACTTTAGAACATGTTTTGACTCATAGAGGGCACTTTAGCGGGCGTTCTAGCTCCCAGGAGGGCACTTGAGCATGTTTTTGGCTCCCAGGACGACACAATAGCATGGTTTGGCTCCTAGAAGTATAGCTCCCAAAAGGGCACTTTAGCATGTGTTTAGGCTCCTGGAGGGCACTTCAGCACACGTTTATACACCACTGGATATAAACACATATGTTCCTGATGTGGCTGCAGGTGAATCTTCACCTGGATGGAGAACTGGTGGAGTCTTTCGTGGAGGCGGGACCAGACTCACCTGAGCAGGAAGCCCCTCCCCCCTCGGCGGAGGACGTGTCAGACACAGGTAAGCGTGTGATTTCCAACACGTGTTGTGTAATAACACGGCAGCAGCGAGGATTCTCCGGAGGATTCCTGTGGTTTCTGGAAGTGGTTCCAGAACCTTCTGGATCCTTCATGTCTGTCACAGACCGCTGGTCCAGATGCTGCAGTTCCAGATGTTTTCCTGCAGAGGGCGACGCCCCCTATGACCTCATCAACACGCAGGCACACACACACACACACACACACACACACACACACACACACACACACACACACACACACACACACCAGGCTCAAAATGATAAAAATATGTTTATCATATCACAGACACTAAGTGTAAATAAATAAATCATCATCAGACACACACACACATATTCATACACACACATATTCATACACACACACACACATATTCATACACACACACACACACACATTTAGATATACACACACATAGTTACTCACACACACACAGACATATTCATACACACACACACAGACACACACACACACATATTCATACGCACCATACACACATACGCGCATATATTCATACACACATACATACACACACATAGATACACACACAGACACACACACACACCATTACACACACACATGCATTGATACACACACACACACATTGATACACACACACACATGCATTGATACACACACACACATGCATTGATACACACACACACACATTGATACACACACACACACACACACACACAGTTACACACACACACACACAGTTACACACACACACAGTTACACACACACATTGATACACACACACACATAGTTGCACATACACATAGTTGCACACACACACAGTTACACACACACACACAGTTGCACACACACATAGTTACACACACACACACATAGACACACACACACACATAGACACACACACACTTAGAGACACACACACATAGTTACACACACATACACACAAATACACACACACAGACACACACACACACAGTTACACACACACACAGTTACACACACACACAGACACACACATGTGATGCAGGTGCAGTTTATTTGTTCTTGGACACATGTTGATTTTATAGATTCTACTTTTTTTCATCATTTCAAATCAATACATTATGAATCTCATACATTAAATCAATGATTATAAATATATTAAATATAATATATAATATAGATTATGTTTCCATCAAGCTGCAGAAACTTGTGACTGGAGCAAACAAAGCAACAACAACAATAGTTTGATGAATTAATTTATTTTATTGAGCAGAAAAAATACCTGGAACATTTGATCTAAAACACAAAACTGATGTTCTGTGCTCAGGTTTATTGTGTGTGTGTGTGTGTGTGTGTGTGTGTGTGTGTGTGGTTGTTTTATTTGTTTGAAAACCTCCAAATAAAGGCCAATCTGATAATAAAGTGAGTAAAAGACGCCACAGAGTTTAAATATGAATCTGCTGCCAAATCACAGCAGGAGCTCAGTGTTTTTCTCACAGCAGCGTTAATTAAATCATGAACCAGCTCAAATACTGAATTCTAGCTCCTAGAGGGCACTTTAGCATCAATTCTAGCTCCTAGAGGGCACTTTAGCATCAATTCTAGCTCCTAGAGGGCACTTTAGCAAGTGTTTGGGCTCCCTAGAGGGCACTATAGCACATTTTTGGTTCCTAGAGGGCACTTTAGCACATTATTTGGCTCCTAGAGGGCACTTTAGCACTTTGTTGCTCCAAGCGGGCTATTTAATATGCCTTTTAGCTTCCAAAAGGGCACTTTAGCAGGCACTTTGGCTCCTAGAGGGCACTTAAGCAGATATAATGGGTCCTGGAGGGCACTTTAACACACATTTTGGTTCCTATAGGGCACTTGAGCAACCTTTTTAGCTCACAGGAGGTCACTTTAATACACTTTTTAGCTGCCAAAAGGGCACTTTAATACACTTTTTAGCTGCCAAAAGGGCACTTTAGCAGGCGTTTTGGCTCTGCAGCAGAATAAACCCTCAGAAAAGGAGTGGATGCATCTGTACAGCAGAGAATGTTAAACATGAGGAGACGGAGAGATGAGTGTGTGTTTGTGTGGAGGCAGACATGACTAATGGATCCCTGAGACACACACACACACACACACACACACATGATGATGATGATGCAGCTGCACGCACACTGCAGCAGTGAACTACAGTGACCTCTCACTCTGATCCAAATTACTGACACAGACCTCAGAGCAAAGAGAGTTTAACTACTACAACTCATAGTACTTTACTGTAGTACTACAACTCATAGTACTCATAGTACTTTACTGTAGTACTACAACTCATAGTACTTTACTGTAGTACTACAACTCATAGTACTCATAGTACTTTACTGTAGTACTACAACTCATAGTACTCATAGTACTTTACTGTAGTGCTACAACTCATAGTACTCATAGTACTTTACTGTATTACTACAACTCATAGTACTTTACTGCAGTACTACAACTCATAGTACTCATAGTACTTTACTGTAGTACTACAACTCATAGTACTTTACTGTAGTACTACAACTCATAGTACTCATAGTACTTTACTGCAGTACTACAACTCATAGTACTTTACTGTAATACTACAACTCAGTACTCATGTACTTTACTGCAGTACTACAACCTATAATACTGATGTATCTTAGTCCTGTACTTCTACTAATAATAAGTACTTTACTACAGTACTTAAGGTTATAATTATGTACTTGCAGTACTACAACTCATAGTACTCATAATACAGCAGTACTTTAACTACTTCATCTTATAATACTCATGTACTTTACTGCAGTACTTCACACTCATAACACTTAATTCAATGTAAATGTGTATTTATGTAGTTGTTCCTGTGTATTAATGTAGTTGTTGGTGTGTGTGTGAGTACTTGTACCCGTGTACTAGTACTCTATGTACTTCTACTGTGTTTCCTGCCGTCAGACCTGCCCAGCGGACCCCACAGCTACCGGCTGGAGGATCTGGCGTTCACCAGGAGCGGAGACAAAGGAGACTCGGCCAACATCGGTGAGGAAATCCTGAACCGAGTGGATCATCTTCAGCTCCAGCAGAGATCCTCTGGGAATTTACCGGAGTTTCTGCTCCTGTTTTTTGTGTAGGAGTGATAGCTCGTCACCCGCTGTTCTTTCCCTACCTGAAGAAACACCTGACTTCTTCTGTGGTGGAGGAATATTTCTCCCACCTGATCCAGCCTGGAGTTCACAACGCCGTCACTCGGTGAGGAGAGTGTGTGTGTGTGTGTGTGTGTGTGTGTGTGTGTGTGTGTGTGTGTGTGTGTGTGTGTGTGTGTGTGTGTGTGTGTGTGTGTGTGTGTGTGTGTGTGTGTGTGTGTGTGTGTGTGTGTGTGTGTGTGTGTGTGTGTGTGTGTGTGTGTGTGTGTGTGTGTGTGTGTGTGTGTGAGTGTGAGACATGACAGGAAGTGTGTTATTGTGTAATATTGTTATTTTGTCAAAGCGCGCATGTGTGTGTACTTCTGCTTTAGCTGAGAGGAGCTCATCACCTCCTCCACGCACCCGACGCCTCCTCACACCTCCTCACGCACCCGACGCCTCCTCACACACCCGACGCCTCCTCACACCTCCTCACGCACCCCGACGCCTCCTCACACACCCCACGCCTCCTCACACCTCCTCACGCACCCCAACGCCTCCTCACGCCTCCTCATGCACCCTCAGGCCTCCTCACGCCTCCTCACGCACCCCGACGCCTCCTCACACACCCCACGCCTCCTCACACCTCCTCACGCACCCCGACGCCTCCTCACACACCCCACGCCTCCTCACACCTCCTCACGCACCCCGACGCCTCCTCACGCCTCCTCATGCACCCTCAGGCCTCCTCACGCCTCCTCACGCACCCCGACGCCTCCTCACGCCTCCTCATGCACCCCGACGCCTCCTCACGCCTCCTCATGCACCCCGACGCCTCCTCACGCCTCCTCATGCACCCCGACGCCTCCTCACGCCTCCTCACGCACCCCGACGCCTCCTCACGCCTCCTCATGCACCCCGACGCCTCCTCACGCACCCCCACGCCTCCTCACGCACCCCCACGCCTCCTCACGCACCCGACGTTTCCTCACGCCTCCCCCACGCCTCCTCACGCACCCCCACGCCTCCTCACGCACCCGATGTTTCCTCACGCCTCCCCGACGCCTCCTCACGCACCCCCACGCCTCCTCACACACCCGACGCCTCCTCACGCCTCCTCACGCCTCCTCACGCCTCCTCACACACCCCCACGCCTCCTCACACACCCGACGCCTCCTCACGCCTCCTCACACACCCCCACGCCTCCTCACGTACCCCGACGCCTCCTCACGTACCCCGACGCCTCCTCACACACCCGACGCCTCCTCACGCCTCCTCACACACCCCCACGCCTCCTCACGCACCCGACGTTTCCTCACGCACCCCCACGCCTCCTCACGCACCCCCACGCCTCCTCACGCCTCCTCACGCACCCCCACGCCTCCTCACGCCTCCTCACACACCCCACGACTCCTCACACACCCAACATTTCCTCACGCACCCCAACGCCTCCTCACGCACCCCAACGCCTCCTCACACACCCCCACGCCTCCTCACACCTCCTCTCGCACCCCCACGCCTCCTCACACACCCCCACGCCTCCTCACGCCTCCTCACACACCCCCACGCCTCCTCACGCCTCCTCACGCCTCCTCACACACCCCCACGCCTCCTCACGCCTCCTCACACACCTCGACGCCTCCCTGCTGCCTCAGACGCTTCATTAGAGAACCGCCAGCACTCGTTAAACCTGCAGGAGGCTCACACACACACACACACACACACACACACACACACACACACGGATTGTGCTTATAATTACACATGAACTTCCCCCCAACACGTTTCTTTGCAACTCAAAACACATATGTGCACCAACACACGCTTTAACACGCATAAACACACACACACACACACACTTTCTAGAGAACATCCAGAAAACCAATGACACACACACATTTTGAGTGTGTGTAATAAACCGCAGCAAAACACATGGTGCCAGGCTGTGTTGGCAGGCGTGTGTGTGTGGGTTGTGTGTGTGTGTGTGTGTGTGTGATATTTGTTCACGACTGTGTAGGATTGCGTTGCCATGGGTTACGAGTGTTCTCTTGTTTTCGGTGGTTCTGTAGCTACACGCTGCCCGGGATCAACAGCCTCAACTTTGTCCTGCAGAGTTCACTGGGTGGGGGAGGGGTGGCGTCTCTACGCAGCGACCCCCAGGTAACACACACACACACACACACACACACACACACACACACACTCAGAGCTCTCTCTGTTTTCTCCTCCCTGCTACAGATGGAATTTTGATTTAATTTGATCTTGTTTTCTTCAAACCAAAAGGAAAAAGAAGAGAAAAATGTGAATGAAAAGACAAAGAAACAAGATGAAAAGACACAGATATGAAATAAAAAGACAAAGGTCAAAGGTCATTTATTAGATTTTATTGCAGCAGATTGAAATTTATTGAGATGAATCAACACAAAACGACTCGTTTTCATTGAAACGTTGATCTGATGCTAAAAGTTTCCAGTTCAGTTTGTTCCTCCTCCTCTTCTTCCTCCCTCCTCCTCCTTCCTCCTCCTCCTCCTCCTCCTCTTCTTGCTCCCTCCTCCTCCTCCTCCTCCTCTTCTTCCCTCCTCCTTGTCCACCTCCTCCTCCTCCTCCTTCCTCCTCCTCCTCCTCCTCCTCCTCTTCTTCCTCCCTCCTCCTCCTTCCTCCTCCTCCTCCTCCTCTTCTTCCTCCCTCCTCCTCCTTCCTCCTCCTCCTCCTCCTCCTCTTCTTGCTCCCTCCTCCTCCTCCTCTTCCACCCTCCTCCTTGTCCACCTCCTTCTCCTTCCTCCTCCTCCTCCTCTTCTTCCTCCCTCCTCCTCCTTCCTCCTCCTCCTCTTCTTGCTCCCTCCTCCTCCTCCTCCTCCTCTTCCACCCTCCTCCTTGTCCACCTCCTTCTCCTTCCTCCTCCTCCTCCTCTTCTTCCTCCCTCCTCCTCCTTCCTCCTCCTCCTCCTCCTCCTTTCTTCTTCTTCTTCTTCTTCTTCTTCTCCTCATTGTTCAGACGCTGCTGTAAAGTTCTTCACCACCTCGCTGGAATCCACAGCAGATCAAAGAAACACACACCTCTCACACACACACACACCTCTCACACACACCTCTCACACACACACACACCTCTCACACACACCTCTCACACACACACACACCTCTCACACACACACACCTCTCACACACACACACCTCTCACACACACACACACCTCTCACACACACACACCTCTCACACACACACACCTCTCACACACACACACCTCTCACACACACACACCTCTCACACACACACACCTCTCACACACACACACCTCTCACACACACACACCTCTCACACACACACACCTCTCACACACACACACACCTCACACACACACACACACACCTCTCACACACACCTCTCACACACACACACACCTCAGCCCCATAAAGCTCAAACAGCCGAGGTGTAAACCTCAGCTCTCAGAGGTGGAGCCGCTGTTTTTTCCTGTAAAAACACTCGTCTGCTGTTTGTTTCCTCAGGGTAAAGCCTTCGCTCAGATGCTGCTGGACCTGAAGCTGAGGGGCCTGCCCGACCTCAAGTCTCTGGTGGACTGACGGGGACTGACGGGGACTGACAGGGACTGACAGGGACTGACAGGGACTGACGGGGACTGACAGGGACTGACGGGGACTGACGGGGACTGACGGGGACTGACGGGGACTGACGGGGACTGACGGGGACTGACTCCTCTGGACGAGAAAAGAAAGCGAAAGTGAACAAAAACCACATTTTTACCTCAAATGAAACAGAAGAATCATCCACGGATCATCACGTCCACGACTGAAACCTGAAAAAACCCTGAAAAGCAGAAGATCAGAGAAAAAAGTCAAGTTCCCAAACTCGGCTGATGGCGATTAATGACTATTAATGTCTGGTTCCTGTGATGAATGAGGAAATAGAGCTGCAACTAATCTGATCATTTATTCATCTATCGATTATTAATCCATTAGTTGTTTGCTGTAAAATGTGGATCATCAGTTAATTATTCTAGAGACTAAACCAGGAAATAATCAGAGAAGCTGGAACCAGAGAATTTGGACGTTTCCTTCTTTAAAAATGACTCAAATCGTGAATCGATTAATCAACGAATCGTTGCAGAATTGGAACAAACAACAACTTCACTACCTCCTCCATGTCGTAGATTTTCTTGGAGCATCAAACTCAGATGAACATTCTCGTTGGTTTGGGAATGAAAACCTGCTCCACAGTGAAACCGTTTCCATCAGCTGATGAAAACCATGTGACGTGACTGAAAGCAGCTGAAACGTCCAGCGTCCAAATCCTCTTCAGGTCTGAGAAAACTGAAGGACGGGAAAACGTTTGGTGTGTAAACGTGACCTTTGACCTCAGGCAGCCGTTACCTCCGACCCCGCCCCCAGCCCTCTAGGTTCAGGTTTCAGGAGGGTGAGTGGTAAAAGGACGAAAATGTGAAGTAAAGCATGAAAAATATGAGATAAAAAGATAAAAATATCAGATAAAAAGATAAAAATGTGAGATAAAAAAATTTAAATGAGAGATAAAAGGATGAAAATGTGAGAAAAAATTATAAAATAGTAAAATGATGAAAATATAAGATACATAGAACAAAAATATAAGATAAAAGGATAAAAAATCTGAGAAAATATATTTACCCTCATATATTATTTGGTCCTTTTCAACTCATATTTTTATCCTTTTATCTCATATTTTCTTCCTTTTATCTCATATTTTCATCCTTTTATCTCATATTTTCATCCTTTTATCTCATATTTTCTTCCTTTTATCTCATATTTTCTTCCTTTTATCTCATATTTTCATCCTTTTATCTCATATTTTCTTCCTTTTATCTCATATTTTCATCCTTTTATCTCAGATTTTCTTCCTTTTATCTCATATTTTCATCCTTTTATCTCAGATTTTCATCCTTTTATCTCATATTTTCTTCCTTTTATCTCATATTTTCATCCTTTTATCTCATATTTTCTTCCTTTTATCTCATATTTTCTTCCTTTTATCTCATATTTCATATAAAGGACGAAAATATGAGATGAAAAAGACCAAAATCTGAGATAAAAGGCTGAAAACGCGACGTCTGGTCCCTAAAGACTGAAACCTGAAGGAGAGGAAAACGTTGTTGTGTAAATGTGACCTTTGACCTCGGTCTGCCGCCGACTTCTGACCCCGCCCCAACCCTCTAGGTCCAGGTTTTAGGAGGGTTAGTGGTAAAAGGGTGAAAATGTGAAGTAAAGCATGAAAAATATGAGATAAAAAGATAAAAATATGAAATAAAAATACGAAAATGTGAGATAAAAGGATGAAAATGTGAGAAAAAATGGTAAAATGACAGAAATATGAGATGAAAGGATGAAAAATCTGAGAAAATATTTTTATCCTCTCATCTCATATATTATTTGGTCCTTTTCAACTTATATTTTCATCCTTTTATCTCATATTTTCATCCTTTTATCTCATATTTTCATCCTTTTATTTCATATTTTCTTCCTTTTATCTCATATTTTCTTCCTTTTATCTCATATTTTCATCCTTTTATCTCATATTTTCATCCTTTTATCTCATATTTTCATCCTTTTATCTCATATTTTCATCCTTTTATCTCATATTTTCTTCCTTTTATCTTATATTTTCTTCCTTTTATCTCATATTTTCTTCCTTTTATCTTATATTTTCTTCCTTTTATCTCATATTTTCATCCTTTTATCTCATATTTTCATCCTTTTATCTCATATTTTCATCCTTTTATTTCATATTTTCTTCCTTTTATTTCATATTTTCATCCTTTTATCTCATATTTCATATAAAAGGACAAAAACCTGAGATAAAAGGCTGAAACCGCGACGTCTGGTCCCTAAAGACCAGACGTCGCGGTTTCAGCGTTTGGTCTAAAGACTGAAACCTGAAGGAGAGGAAAACGTTGTTGCGTACACGTGACCTTTAACCTGGGTCTGCCGCCGACCTCTGACCCCGCCCCCAGCCCTCCAGGGTCAGGTTTCAGGAGGTGGACCCGGCTGTTTTTCACCTCTGGCCGACCCGTCCCGTGTTCCTGGACCCGCAGGAATGCTGCTCTCCTCCCGACTGCTGCGGCTTCCACAGACGTTTCATCGTTAATTACATCCAGACCGGAGCCGGATCCTCGCTGCAGCTTCTGTTGGGGCTGAAAACCCGGCTCGCCTCCTCCTCTGAACCACCTCCGCGCCTCCTTAAGGAGTAAGCAGGAAGATGAAGGGGAACCACATGAGACGCGGCGTTAATAAATAAACAGCGGATTTCTAAACAGACATGCGAAGGCTTTTTCAAAAAGCACAATAAAAACCATCATGGCCGACAATGAGATGCAGAAACGCTTCCAGATGTAAATCTGCACGAGTGGAAACGAGGCCGACGCAGCGGAGCGGCCTGGTCCAGACTGAGGTGTTTCACATCAAACCGATTCACCGTCGCTTCGCGTTTTCGTAAAAAGCCTCAAATGAAACAAAGATGTGGACGGGAGGGAGTCGGCCCAGACTCTCAGGAAATATGTGCGTTAATTAAATTATTTTGGAGAAACACTCAGAAAAATGTTTGTGCAACCCCCTCTTCAAAAAAAAAAAAAAAAGAGTGTTTGATGTTTGTTCCCAGAGAACTTCATGGAGTCTCTGCACATCAAATGAGAACCATTCGTCACCGCTAACAATGCTAACAACGCTAACGACGCTAACAACAGGAACATGTTCAGGCTGATACCACGACACACTCACACATGCTAATCAGGGCTAAATTAGCATTTAGGATGAATTCATTAAATCTAGTTTTATAATTACAATTAGTCCAATTGTCCAATATTTGCAGATCGTTCTACTTATTGTTCTTGATGTTGGTAAATTTAATCATGTTAAATAAACAAAAACAATGAGATAAAAGGAAGAAAATGTGAGATAAATGGATAAAAACTTAAGCTAAAATGACAAATATGAGGTAAATGGATGAAAATTAGATAAATGGATGAAAATATGAGATAAAGAGGACAAATATATAAGATAAAAAGACAAATATGAGATAAAAGGATGAAAATAAGAGATAAAAAGGATGTAAATATAAGATAAAAAGACAAATAGGTGATAAAAGGGGAAAAATATGAGATAAATGGATGAAAATATGAGATAAAGACGACAAATATATGTGATAAAAAGACAAATATGTGATAAAAAGACAAAATTTTGGTAAAAAGAAGAAAATATGAGATAAATGGATAAAAATGTATGATAAAATAGATGAAAATATGAGATAAAAGGGGAAAAATATGAGATAAATGGACGAAAATTCGATGAAACGGATGAAAATATGACATAAAGACGACAAATATGTGATAAAAATATGATAAAATGACGAAAATATGCGATTAAAATTATGAAAATCAGACCAACAATAATAAAACCAACAAACTCTGCTTTAATCCAATGAGGGAAAAGCTTGTATTTGTCATTGTAAAGAACAGGAAACCATGTATGTCTGCACCAGATTTAATGAAAAGGGCCAAGAATTGAGCCTTGTGGAACACCAGAACCTTTTATATATGAACAACCTCCTCATCCTCATCCTTCCAGTAGATGTCGAGATATTTCCATCAAAGTTTTATTAGTAGAATAAAACCAACAATCTCTGATTTATCATTGTGAGACACAGGAAAACATGTGTATCTGTGTTAAATTGAACGATAATCCAGCCAGTAATCTACGAGATACTGGACTAAAAGTGTTGGGGAAAAAAAAAAGCAAAGGCCCCAGTATTGAACCTTGTGGAACACCAGAACCTTTTATATCTGAACCTCCTCAAACATCCAGTAGATGTCGAGATATTTCCATCAAAGTTTTATTAGTAGAATAAAACCAACAATCTCTGCTTTGTCGTTGTAAAACACAGGAAACTATAATCTACGACATATTTCACTCTGGACTAAAAGTGTTGGAAAAAAAAAAAAAAGCAAAGGCCCCAGTATTGAACCTTGTGGAACACCAGAACCTTTTTTTTCCTTCGGTGTAGTGAGTTAATGACAGGAAAAAATAAACTTTAAGGCTTCGTATGTGAAAAATCGTGTTCTATATCTGAACAACCTCCTCATCCTCATCCTTCCAGTAGATGTCGAGATATTTCCATCAAAGTTTTATTAGTAGAATAAAACCAACAATCTCTGATTTATCATTGTAAAACACAGGAAACCATGTGTATCTGTGTTAAACTGAACGATAATCCAGCCAGTAATCTACGACATATTTCACTCTGGACTAAAAGTGTTGCAAAAGAAAAAGCAGAGGTCCCAGTATTGAACCTTGTGGAACGCCATTTCAACAGAGGAAACTGATCAAAGTGCCTCAAGCTTCACATTCATGACGCCTTTATTACACATTAACAGCATTTTGATGATGAAATGTACCTAGAATGTGAATTAAACCCAACTAAGCTGTAAAGAAACATTCACTTCTGCCTTCTTTTCTATTTCTGCGTTAGGGAAGTTTGATTCTTATTATAACTTTTTGCTGTTCAATAATTAAAACGGTGAATTGATTTGTGTAAAGTGATTTTTTTGTAGATAATAACCAGAGATTAAAGCTTTATTATTTTACCAGAGCTTGTTGATGTGATTTGTTCAAGCCTCTTTTCTGTTTTGGTTTTAGTTTCTCAGAATTTCTGAGTCACAGCTCGAAGTTTTATTTCCTGTTTCTGTTGTTTTTTTCCATCATGATGAGCAGCAGGAACTAAACTCCAGTTTATTGTTGAACAAATAGACAGAAACCTTTGATTTCAGCCTGAAAACTAAATGAATCAGCGCATTTAGATGAAGGCGTTTAACATCTGTCGTCTGGTTAATGACTCAGCGTTTTTCCGAAGACAAAAAAAGTCATTTTTCGACAATAATTTCCTTTTTTCTGCATTTAATGGAAACAGAAACGGACATTTTCACCCAAACAAAAAGTCGTTTAACCAAGAAGTTGTCGTTGGTGTTTACTGTCGAGCTGTTTGACCTTTGACCTAGCTTTGTTTCTGTTTTTTAGTGTCAAAGCCTAAAAGATTCAGACAGTTTCTCATCACGTGATCGTTATCTACATGTGTGTTTACAGCACGTCTCGTCACCATGGCGACAGAGTCTAGTGTTTCTGATGGATTGAGTTAAAATCCCTGGTTTTCTCATCTTAAATAATAAAAACATGTTTGAAATAGTCAATAAAAAGGTAAATAACTATAAGAATGTTATAAATAACCTTTATTTGTTTTGCCTGCAGAGTTTTTATGGTGTGATTGTTTTGTCTCCATGTGGATTCACAGCTGTTATTATAATAAACAGAATGTTTACTATAATCAGCATGGGAACAATAGCTGTAAACTCACCTCAACATTTAAAATAAACTAAAATAAAATATTTAAAATAAATGAAATAATATTTAAAATAGTCTGAAATGTTTAAAATAAACATAAATAAAATATTAAAAATAAATGAAATAATATTTAAAATAGTCTGAAATGTTTAAAATAAATTTTAAAAAAAATTAAAATAACCTAAAATTTTTAAAAATGAATGAAATTTAAATATTTCATAGCCTAAAATGTTTAACATAAACAAAAATAAAATATTTTAAATCACCCAAAATGTTTAAAATAAATAAATTGCCTAAAATGCTTAAAATAAACAAAAATAAAATATTTTAAATAACCTAAAATATTTAAAATGAATAAATATTTAAAATAGCCTAAAATGTTAAAAATAAATGAAAAAATATTTAAATAGCCTAAAATATTTAAAACAAATTAAATACTATTTTAAATAGCCTAAAATGTTTAAAATAAACAAAAATAAAATATTTAAAATAACCTAAACATGTTTAGAATAAATAAACAAAAATATGTAAATAAACTGTTTAGAACAAATGAAATAACATTTAAAATAACCTAAAATGTTTAAAATAAATAAAAAAAATATTTAAAATAACCTAAAATGTTTAAAATAAATAAAAAAAATATTTAAATAGCCTAAAATGTTTAAAATAAACAAAAATAAAATATTTAAAATAACCTAAAATGTTTAAAATAAATAAAAAAAAAATTAAATAGCCTTAAATATTTAAAATAAATTAAATACTATTTTAAATAGCCTAAAATGTTTAAAATAAACAAAAATAAAATATTTAAAACAACCTAAAATGTTTAAAATAAATAAACAAAAAATATTTAAGTAACCTAAAATATTTAAAATAAATAAAATAATATTTAAAATAGCCTAAAATGTTAAAAATAAACAAAAATAAAATATTTAAAACAACCTAAACATGTTTAAAATAAATGAAATAATATTTAAAAAATAACCTAAAATGTTAAACATTTTCAAATAAATAAACAAAAAATATAAATAACCTAAAATATTTAAAATAAATGAAA
Organism: Lepturacanthus savala; assembly: GCA_030544235.1. Lineage (NCBI taxonomy): Eukaryota > Metazoa > Chordata > Actinopteri > Scombriformes > Trichiuridae > Lepturacanthus > Lepturacanthus savala. The sequence continues at coordinate 22,018,616 of CM060483.1, forward strand.
TAATATTTAAAATAGCCTAAAACATGTTTAACATAATTGAAAAAATGTCCAAAATACCCTTTAATTTTTTTATTTTGCCATAAATCATCATTATTCAGCCCTAATTCACTCATTCATGTAAACATGAACATAAACAGAATATTCTATAAACAACTCAATATTTATAATAATATATATCTTATAATAATTATTAAAATAACCTAAAACATGTTTAAAATAAATTAAGAAATATTAACAAAAAATGTTTAAAAACTAAGCATCATGACTCAGACTTTGTATTTTGTGGAGTTTTTAATATATTTAAATTAAATTTTAAAGATTAACCGAAAAAATGTTCAAAATAACTAAAAAAAAAGTATTTTTCTTGTGCTAAAATGTCATTTTTCAGGCCGACTTCACTTCTCCAGCTCAGACGTTTTATCACATAAACAGAAAATTCTGCTGTTTAATCGTTTCTTCACATCAAGAGTTTGACGTTTTTGTCTCAACTTGATCCTTAAAGAACAAAAAGCTGAAAGTTTCCCACAGAAGCTGCTGAGGATGAAAGATGCTTAACATTCAGCAGCAGGCAGACAGCGTGGGAACGTGTGTGTGTGTGTGTGTGTGTGTGTGTGTGTGTGTGTGTGTGTGTGTCATCCATCTTCCTGTTTCCTCTTCATGATTCTACTGACACATTCTCTCAGTTTAAAGTCACAACATCTTAATCATCATCATCAGCTGCTGGCGACACACACACACACACACACACACACACACACACACACACACACACACAGATTCTTCTGGTTCCAAATGTTTCACAAATCCTGTTTGATGCTGTTTTTATGTCGAGGTTCGTGTTAAAAAAAACCAAAAAAAACATCATGTTTGTGTTAAAATGATCAGAAAATGACTGAAAACCTGAATGTTCTTTAAGCTGAGCTGCAACGATTAGTCGATTAATCGATTAATCACATTAATCAACAACGATTCTGATGATCAATAATGTCATAGATTAATTAACTAACAGAATATTTGATAGTTGCAGTTAAAACTGGATAAAATTAATTTAAATAAGACTAATTAGGGAATCTGATCAACCTGCAACGATTAGTTGATTAATCGATTAGTTGATAACTATTACATTATATGAACCAATCAATTAATCGATTAATCGTTTCAATAACTGATAGATTAATTAGCAGAATATTTGTTTGCTGCAGCCTTAAAATTGTTAATGTTTTAATTTAAATAATATTAATTAGAGTAAAAAAAGTGAATCTGATCAAGCAAATAAAATAGTAAAACCTGTTTAAAGCTGCAACGATTAGTCGATTAATCGATTAGTTGATAATTATTACATTAGATATCAATTACTTTGATAAATGATTAATCGGTTTGAGTCGTTTTTAAACGAGAAAATGTCCAAATTCTCTGGTTCCAGCTTCTTAAATCTGATTATTTCCTGGTTTCTTTAATCGTTTCAGGTTGAATCTTCAGTTTTGGAAATGAATCAATCAACCAATCGATTAATCGTTTCAATAATTGATAGATTGATTATTAAAATAGCTGAAATATAAATAATTTAATTTAAATCCGACTGGATAAAGTTAAAAAAGACAAATCTTGTTTAAAGCTGCAACGATTAGTCGATTAATCAGTCGTCAACTATCACATTAATCAACAACTATTAATCAATTAATGGACATTTTACAGCAAACGATCGATTAATTGCTTCAATAATTGATAAATTAATTAACTATCAGAATAGTTGTGAGTTGCAACACGACTCATTATAAATGACAATATTTTAATAATCGATTCATGGATTTGAGTCATTTGGGAAACAGTGATCAACGATTTTACACCAATTTGTCAATCGACTAATTGATTAATCGACTAATCGATTCATGTCATCAGCTCTAACATTAAGGATGTAAGTTAAACATTTAAATGAAATGACTCTAAAGTTCAACAGGTTGAAGGAGCCTCAACACACACACACACACACACACACACACACACACACACACACACACACGCACACACACACACACACACACACACACACACACACACACACACACACACACACACACACACACGCACACACACACACACACACACACACACGCACACACACACACACACACACACACACACAGCAGCATTTTAGCAGGTTTCGTTGTCACTAATCTCACCTGTGAGAAGATGCTAAATGAGCTTTTTGTTTGTAATGAGCTGCCGACTTTATCTGCTTTGTCTCCTCCCTGAACTGCAGGAGAGCATTAGACCCATGCAGGGACACACACACACACACACACACACACACACACACACACACACACACACACACACACACACACACACGTCACTCAGCTCCATTCAGCTCTGTTGGGGCCACATCAACACACTCATTCAGCAGCCAGATCTCATCATTCAACACCAGTCAGGCTGCATCAGTGGGGGGTGCAGTGTGTGTGTGTGTGTGTGTGTGTGTGTGTGTGTGTGTGTGTGTGTGTGTAATCTCTCCCTAATCCCCTCCTCTTCTTCTCTTCTTCTAAAGCAGCAGGATGAGGATGAATGAAGGTGACGGAAACGAAGGAAGACGCTTTAAAAACAGCCTCAAGCCCGCGATGTGACAAATTACCCATGATGCTCGGGGGCGTGGCGTCCCTCCAGCGCCATTCAGAGCCCGCGGCCGACGCGCCAAAAGAGACGAGAACAACCGCCGCCGTCGGCCTTTATCGGCCGCTTCATTTAGATTCCTGCAGAGAAAGAAGCTGCTGAAGGATCAGTGAAACAATCAGCTGCTGCTTTTCACTGGTTCAGTGGTTGGACTCATTCAGGAATTCACACGAAGAAAACACGTTTAACTGCCCTGCAGGGCACTTTAACACGTTTAACTGCCCTGCAGGGCACTTTAACACGTTTAACTGCCCTGCAGGGCACTTTAACACGTTTAACTGCCCTGCAGGGCACTTTAACACGTTTAACTACCCTGCAGGGCACTTTAACACGTTTAACTGCCCTGCAGGGCACTTTAACACGTTTAACTGCCCTGCAGGGCACTTTAACACGTTTAACTGCCCTGCAGGGCACTTTAACACGTTTAACTACCCTGCAGGGCACTTTAACACAGTTAACTGCCCTGCAGGGCACTTTAACACGTTTAACTGCCCTGCAGGGCACTTTAACATGTTTAACTGCCCTGCAGGGCACTTTAACACGTTTAACTGCCCTGCAGGGCACTTTAACACGTTTAACTACCCTGCAGGGCACTTTAACATGTTTAACTGCCCTGCAGGGCACTTTAACACGTTTAACTGCCCTGCAGGGC
>CM060483.1:22024434-22041934 GCA_030544235.1 Lepturacanthus savala
CCTCTTTACGCATTTCGGCATCTACCTGGGCGACGACCGCGTGGCGCACCTCATCCCGGACTTCCTGCCGGTGCTGACGGCGGACCGCCGCCAGGTCCAGCGGACGGTGACCAACACGCGGCTGCTGCTCGGCGTCCTGTCCAAGCGGGCCAGCATCCGCGTGGACTCGGTGGAGGACTTCGCGTACGGGGCCCGGATCCTGCTGAACGCCATGGACCGGGCGGTGGACCGGAGCCCGCTGCCCGGGGAGGAGGTGGCGCTGCGGGCGGAGCGGCTGGTCGGGTCCGTGTCCTACAGCCTCCTCTGGAACAACTGCGAACACTTCGTTACCTACTGCCGGTTCGGTACCGGACAGAGTCTGCAGACCGACCAGGTGAGACCAGGTACACACACGGAGAGACAGACAGGTACACACAGACAGGTACACACAGGTAGACACACAGGTACACACACAGAGGGACAGACAAGTACACATACACACACACAGGTACACACACAGACAGGTACACACACAGACAGGTACACACACAGACAGGTACACACATGTAGACAGATAGGTACACACACAGAGAGACAGACAAGTACACACACACACACATGGACAGACAGACAGGTACACACACAGGTAGACAGATAGGTACACACACACACACACACATGGACAGACAGACAGGTACACACACAGGTAGACAGCCAAGTACACACACACACACATGGACAGACAGACAGGTACACACACGGAAAGACAGGCAGGTATACACACACAGACAGGTACACACATGGGAAGACAGACGGGTATACACACAGATGGACGAGGTGAGACAGACAGACAGGTACACACACACACACATAGAAAGACAGGTACACACAGACAGGTACACACATGGACAAACAGACAGCTACACACACAGGTAGATAGACAGGTATACACAGACAGCTAGACACACTCACACACAGACAGAGCAGGTGAGACACACAGACAGGTACAGACATGGAGAGACAGGCAGATATACACAGACACACACACCTGGTCTACAGACGGACCAGGTGAGACACACAGACAGGTACACACACAGGTAGACGGGTACAGACACAGACAGGTACACACCTGGACAGACAGACAGGTACGCACACACAGGTAGGAAGACAGGTATATACTTAGACCAGGTGAGACAGACAGACAGGTGCACACATGGACAGAGATTATTACAGTAACAGAGACACAGACAGGTACATACACACAGACGGAGCAGTTGAGACAGACAGGTACACACATGGACAGACAGACAGGTAGATACAGGTAGGTACACACAGGTTGACACTCAGACACAGGTGATCGATCATCAGTGAATCGATCAGTTGTTTGTGTTTTATTTTCCATGTTTTAAAGAAACTAAACGTCATCAGACATTAATTTCTAACAGTTTCTGTAAAATCAGGCTTCATCATCCTTCGTTATTCTGAACGTTTCCTCGTCCTGAGCTCATGCAGCTTAACAGGAAGTAAAGTTCTGCTGCAGGAGGAAACTCTCTGAGCTTCAGGCTGCAGGAAGAGCTGAGGCTGTAAAATGCAGCTCCTTAAATGTTCCGTGAAAACTTTAAAGATCCCAAAAAAGTTGCAGAACGTTCCTTTAGCAGAGAGAAGTGACTGAGAATCTGCAAAATAGAATCAGGTGAAGTGAGAAAGTGAATCTGGTGCATTGATTATCCTCAAAAGAACAAAGAACGAATTATCTTTAGATAAGAACAGATTCACTTTAAGAACAGATTCAACTGTTGTGTGTATATTACTTTAAGACTAGATGCAGCCTATCTGTGTATATTAGTTTAAGAACAGAAACAACATTTATTATAAGACTGGCTGCAACAGTCACTTGTTTATCATTTTAAGAAAAGGGATGCAGCATTTGTGTGTATATCACTTTAAGAACAGACACAACATTTACGTGAATATCACTTTAAGAACCGATCTCATGTTTACTGGTACGTCACTTTAAGAACTAACCCAGCATTAGTTTGTATATCACTTTAAGAACATGCGTATGTCCCTTTAAGAATATGTGTATGTCCCTTTAAGAACACGTGTATGTCCCTTTAAGAACATGCGTATGGCCCTTTAAGAACATGTGTATGGCCCTTTAAGAACATGCGTATGTCCCTTTAAGAACATGTGTATGTCCCTTTAAGAACATGCGTATGTCCCTTTAAGAACATGTGTATGTCCCTTTAAGAACACGTGTATGTCCCTTTAAGAACACGTGTATGTCCCTTTAAGAACACGTGTATGTCCCTTTAAGAACACGTGTATGTCCCTTTAAGAACATGTGTATGTCCCTTTAAGAACACGTGTATGTCCCTTTAAGAACATGTGTATGTCCCTTTAAGAACACGTGTATGTCCCTTTAAGAACATGTGTATGTCCCTTTAAGAACACGTGTATGTCCCTTTAAGAACATGTGTATGTCCCTTTAAGAACATGTGTATGTCCCTTTAAGAACACGTGTATGTCCCTTTAAGAACACGCGTATGTCCCTTTAAGAACATGTGTATGTCCCTTTAAGAACACGTGTATGTCCCTTTAAGAACATGTGTATGTCCCTTTAAGAACATGCGTATGTCCCTTTAAGAACATGCGTATGTCACTTTAAGAACATGCGTACGTCCCTTTAAGAACATGCGTATGTCCCTTTAAGAACACGTGTATGTCCCTTTAAGAACATGTGTATGTCCCTTTAAGAACACGTGTATGTCCCTTTAAGAACACGTGTATGTCCCTTTAAGAACATGCGTATGTCCCTTTAAGAACATGCGTATGTCCCTTTAAGAACACGTGTATGTCCCTTTAAGAACATGTGTATGTCCCTTTAAGAACATGCGTATGTCCCTTTAAGAACATGTTTATGTCCCTTTAAGAACATGTGTATGTCCCTTTAAGAACATGTGTATGTCCCTTTAAGAACATGCGTATGTCCCTTTAAGAACATGCGTATGTCCCTTTAAGAACATGCGTATGTCCCTTTAAGAACATGCGTATGTCCCTTTAAGAACATGTGTATGTCCCTTTAAGAACATGCGTATGTCCCTTTAAGAACATGCGTATGTCCCTTTTAAGAACATGTGTATGTCCCTTTAAGAACACGCGTATGTCCCTTTAAGAACATGCGTATGTCCCTTTAAGAACATGCGTATGTCCCTTTAAGAACATGTGTATGTCCCTTTAAGAACATGTGTATGTCCCTTTAAGAACATGCGTATGTCCCTTTAAGAACATGTGTATGTCCCTTTAAGAACATGCGTATGTCCCTTTAAGAACACGCGTATGTCCCTTTAAGAACATGCGTATGTCCCTTTAAGAACATGCGTATGTCCCTTTAAGAACACGCGTATGTCCCTTTAAGAACACGCGTATGTCCCTTTAAGAACATGTGTATGTCCCTTTAAGAACACGCGTATGTCCCTTTAAGAACACGTGTATGTCCCTTTAAGAACATGCGTATGTCCCTTTAAGAACACGCGTATGTCCCTTTAAGAACACGTGTATGTCACTTTAAGAACATGTGTATGTCCCTTTAAGAACACGTGTATGTCCCTTTAAAACAGGCGATTTGTGGAAATTGTGCTTTTAAAAGCCCATAAAACATGGAGCAGAAAGTGTCAGTAAAACAGTCGTGAGCGTCAGTTTTTCTGCTCAGCAACAAAAAAAGGAAAAAAAAAAAACCCAAACCTTCCTCCAGTTTCTCAGCCTGGTTTTAAGTGGAGGAAAATGTGGGTCGCTGCTCGGAAAACTCTGGAGAACAAGAGCAGCATTGAGAGGGAGACGCCTGGCAGACGGAGCAGGAGCAGGTCTGAGGAGGAGGAGGAGGAGGAGGAGGAGGAAGATGATGGAGGAGTTCAGCTTCACTGGTTCAGGCCTCCAGTCAAACCACTAAGTCGACAGGTTGAGGCCGAGGTCACAGGAGGAACAGTTTCCACAGTTTCCATGAAACATTCTCTGCTTTTCTCTGATTTTACCGTCATTAATTAAATATTTGTTGGACAGAACGAGACGTTTCAGACGACTGAAAACTCCAAAAACAGCAACTTGGTGGTTAAAGAAGTAGAAAAACTGTGGTGTGAAAATACTCCCCTTTAATAGTCCCACATTATTATTTACAGTAAAACCTCCAGTCCTGTTCCTGCCTGGTCTTCAGGACCTGGTCTTTAAAACATGGTCTGGTCTTCAGGATCTGGTCTGGTTTTCAGGACCTGGTCTTTAAAACATAGTCTGGTCTTCAGGACCTGGTCTGGACTGGTTTGACTGGTTTGACTGGTTTGACTCAGACCTTAATGGACGATGGTTGAGGAAAAGTGTTAATGGTCACAGGTTGATTTTCCTGTTGGTTAGTATGTTGTTAGTATGTTGGTAGTATGTAGTGTGTTGGTAGTATGTTTGTAGTATGTTGTTAGTATGTAGTGTGTTGGTAGTATGTAGTGTGTTGGTAGTATGTAGTATGTTGGTAGTATGTAGTGTGTTGGTAGTATGTAGTATGTTGGTAGTATGTAGTGTGTTGGTAGTATGTAGTGTGTTGGTAGTATGTAGTATGTTGTTAGTATGTAGTGTGTTGGTAGTATGTAGTGTGTTGGTAGTATGTAGTGTGTTGGTAGTATGTAGTGTGTTGGTAGTATGTAGTATGTTGGTAGTATGTAGTGTGTTGGTAGTATGTAGTATGTTGGTAGTATGTAGTGTGTTGGTAGTATGTAGTATGTTGGTAGTATGTAGTGTGTTGGTAGTATGTAGTATGTTGGTAGTATGTAGTGTGTTGGTAGTATGTAGTGTGTTGGTAGTATGTAGTATGTTGGTAGTATGTAGTGTGTTGGTAGTATGTAGTATGTTGGTAGTATGTAGTGTGTTGGTAGTATGTAGTATGTTGGTAGTATGTAGTGTGTTGGTAGTATGCAGTATGTTGGTAGTATGTAGTGTGTTGGTAGTATGTAGTGTGTTGGTAGTATGTAGTATGTTGGTAGTAGGTAGTGTGTTGGTAGTATGTAGTATGTTGGTAGTATGTAGTGTGTTGGTAGTATGTAGTGTGTTGGTAGTATGTTTGTAGTATGTTGGTAGTATGTAGTATGTTGGTAGTATGTAGTATGTTGGTAGTATGTAGTATGTTGGTAGTATGTAGTGTGTTGGTAGTATGTAGTATGTTGGTAGTATGTAGTATGTTGGTAGTATGTAGTGTGTTGGTAGTATGTAGTATGTTGGTAGTATGTAGTATGTTGTATGTTGGTAGTATGCAGTATGTTGGTAGTATGTAGTATGTTGGTAGTATGTTGTATGTTGGTAGTATGTAGTATGTTGGTAGTATGTAGTATGTTGGTAGTATGTAGTATGTTGGTAGTATGTAGTATTTTGGGATTATGAACATAATTCATAAATGTTCATAATCCAGTCATTAATTAGCTCGTCATTAATTATCTATTCATTAATTAGCTCGTCAGTAATTATCTATTCATTAATTAGCTCGTCAGTAATTATCTATTCATTAATTATCTATTCATTAATTACCTCGTCATTAATTATCTATTCATTAATTAGCTCGTCACTAATCCCCCTCCTTGTTCTTTCTCTCCTCCTTCTCTAGTTCTGTGAGTGGCTGAAGTCCCTGATCCGGGACCAGAGGAACGTGGTCCTGACGGCTCTGCTGGGTCTGGGGTCCATGCTGTGTTTGGGGGTCTCATCCAGCACCACGCTGCCCGCCCTCCTCATCCCCTTCACGCTGTGGATGGCCAGCTAGAAGCTCCGCCCCCTCGCAGCCGCCGCCGCTTCACACAGGCTGAGCCGCCATGTTGGAAATCTGACGTAGTACTTTTCATTCCGGGACAACGGAGTCGTTATTGTTGAGTTATTCAAGAGTCAAACTAACTGAAATCACAGGAACCAAAAAAAAACGTAATATAAAAATGATGCCACAAGTTAGCTTTAGCTGCAGCTAACATCAATGCAGCTAACGTTAATGATAACTTTAGCTGTAGCTAAAATTATATGATAACTTCAGCTCCAGTTAACGTCAACGATAGCTTTAGCTGTAGCTAGCATTAATGATAACATTAGCTCCAGCTAACATCAACGATAGCTTTAGCTGTAGCTAGCATTAATGATAACTTTAGCTCCAGCTAACATCAACGATAGCTTTAGCTGTAGCTAGCATTAATGATAACATTAGCTCCAGCTAAGTTAGTCTTTCAGTATCGAGGGTTAAATACAAAAAGCTTTAGCTTTTTACAACCAAACAAGGCCAAAATCAAATCTGTAGTTAAAGTAAACCTTATTAAATTACTGCTATCAGTATTAAAGGTTGTAAAATATTATATTTTACTATATACATATGTTTCTGACTAATGTATATATAGTTATTTCTAAATTGAAATTATTTTGATTTCACTTTGAACTTGTTTTCTTTGATTCTTGATAGATTTTGTTCAATTGTGAAACAAATGTGTTTTTACCACCAGTGTCTTTGAAACTGAAGCTAAACAGGAAGTGATTGGAGTTTCAGAAGAAGAGCGTTAGCAACAGAGCACCCACTCTGTTTGATTATCAGGTGTTTTTGTAACTTTATAAAGCAACGATTTTGTTACCATCATTTTATTTTGAAGGAGTTTAACTCCTCGAATTCAGCTCTATTTCATAAATTAGCTTCATTCAGTTTTCAGCCATTGACTTCTGTTGAACTGTCACCCTCTGGCGGCCATCTTGGGTGTACTCACCCTGTAAATATCTGTAAATATCCTTCACGACCTGATTGTTTTCTAACAGTCACAAACTTTTGTACAGAATTTATTTTTTATGAGACTGTAACACTTTATATTGTGTTTTTTATGTAAATAAAGGAAGTGGAATCAGAGTGGACTCGTTATTGGTGAATTAAAAACATCATAATTAGAATTTAATAGTTTGTGTTGGTATTTATTTATTTATTATTTTCTGTGAGAACTTTAGTTGTTAAATCCTTCAGCAGCTTTGACCTTTAACCCAGATTTGGCTAATCTCCTCCGCCCCTCCCTCTTCAAAATAAAAGCACAGACCTCCCTCCTGCTCCTTCGCACCATGTTTCCTCTGCAGCTGCTCGCTCTCTCCTTCATCTCTGCTCCACAACCTGATGCCGAGGAGAAAAAGAGGAGGCGCGAGGAGGAGGAGGAGGAGAATAAATACGACGTGATGTTCAGCAGAGGAGATCTGCTGGAGGTTCCTCGCACCCTCTTCACCCACTTTGGGATTTACCTGGGAGCCGGCAGGTGAGTCTGATCGATCAATAACACCAGATCTGATCGATCAACCTGATCCTGAAGAATAAAAACATCCTCCTCCTCCTCCTCTCCTGCTCCTCTCCTCCTCCTCTCCCTCTCCTCCTCCTCTCCTCCTCTCCTCCTCCTCTCCTCCTCCTCCCTCTCCTCCTCCTCCTCGTCGTCCCTCTCCTTCTCCTCTCCTCCTCCTCCTTCTCCTCTCCTCCTCCTCTCCTCCTCCCTCTCCTTCTCCTCCTCCCTCTCCTCCTCCTCCTCCTCCTCCTCCTCCTCCTCCTTCTCCTCCTCTCCTCCTCCCTCTCCTCCTCCCTCTCCTCCCTCTCCTCCTCCTCCTCCTCCTCTTCTCCTCCTCCTCCTCCTCCTCCTCTTCTCCTCCTCCTCCTCCTCCCTCTCCTCCTCCTCCTCCTCCTCCTCCTCCTCTCCTCCTCCTCCTCTCCTCCTCCTCCTCCTCCTCCTCCTCCTCTCCTCCTCCTCCTCTCCTCCTCCTCCTCCTCCTCCTCCTCCTCTCCTCCTCTACAGAGTAGCTCATTTCATCCCAGACATCCTTCCCGTCTTGTCCAATAATCCGTATCGTATCAGTTTGATGGTGACAAACATCAGGCTGATCCTGGGAGTTCTGGCCAAGGTAAACATCATCTTCCTGATTAATAAGATAATAGTTGATACAGTAACGTTTAATAAAGTTATTAAAGTGTTGTTATTAACATTTAATAAAGTTATTAAAGTGTTGTAACGTTTCATAATGTTTAATAAAGTTATTAACGTCTTGTTATTAACATTTAATAAAGTTATTAAAGTGTTGTTATTAACATTTAATAAAGTTCTTAAAGTGTTGTCAATGTGTTTTTGGCCAGTGTGGCAGTGTGAGAGTGGACTCTGTGGAGGATTTCGCGTACGGATCAGAGATCCTCATCAACACCATGGACCAGGTAACAGGTCTGGAGACTTAAACTAGTCTGACTCACTAGTAAAGTCTGGTTTAGTTATGGCTGACACCACAGGAAACAGATAGGGTAGAGGTTAGAGGTTAGAGGTGGTTAATGGTCAGTTAGTGGTTAGGGTTAGGATTAGTGGTTATTGGTTGGTTAGTAGTTGGTAGTTAGGGTTGGTGGTCATGGTTAATGGTTGGTGGTCAGGTTTAGGGTTAATGGTCAATCATTAGGATTAGTTGTTAATTGTTAGTTAGTGGTTATAGGTAGTGGGTAGAGTTAGTGGTTAGTGTTAGTGGTTTGTGGTCAGGGTTAATGGTTAGAGGTCAGTGTAAATGGTTAGTATTTAGTGGTTATTACTTAGGGTTATTGGTTACGATTAGTAGTTTGGGCTAGTGGTTATTGATTAGGGCTAGTGGTTATTGATTAGGGCTAGTGGTTATTGATTAGGGCTAGTGGTTATTGATTAGGGCTAGTGGTTAGTGGTCAGATTCAGGTTTAATTGTCAATAGTTAGGGTTAGTGGTTAATTGTTAATTAGTGGTTAATGGTTAGTGTTTATAGTTAGGATTAGTGGTTATAGTTAGTGGTTAGTGGTTATTGATTAGGGTTAGTGGTCCATCGTTAGGGTTAGTGGTTCATGGTTAGTGGTTAATGGTTAGTGTTCATAGTCAGGGTTAGTAGTTCATGGTTAGTGGTTATTGGTTATAAACAGAAGGATTAAGGTTAAAAAGGCTTCACTCATCTAGAGACTGAAGGTAAACTCAGCTTTATGCTGGAATTGGGTGGAAACATTTAGGACAGGACTTCATGTCCAGGGCGGGGCTTCATGCTGGGGGGTGGGACTTCGTGTTGTGGGTGGGGCTTCGTGTTGGGGGCGGGGCCTCACTACGCTGACATCAGGTGACCTGCAGAAGTTATCTCAGACAAAAAGGGAGAAATAAAAAACAACAACTAGTCTGATCTCCAGCTGCTGCAGTTTGTGATGAATAATATTTTAATGCATAACATTCTGTGTTTCCTGGCTCCACCTCCTCTCTCCTGACTCCGCCTCCTCTCTCCTGGCTCCAGGTGTGCAGCCGGACGCCGCTGAAGGGCGAGGAGGTGGCCATGAGGGCGGAGAAGCTGCAGGGAGACGTGGCCTACAGCCTCCTCTGGTACAACTGTGAACACTTCGTCATGTACTGTCGATACGGAACCGCCATGAGCTTCCAGACCTTCCAGGTGACCAGGAAGTAGTAGTTGTAGTAGTTGTAATAGTTGTAGTAGTTGTAGTAGTTGTAGTAGTTGTAGTAGTTGTAGTAGTTGTAGTAGTTGTAATAGTTGTAGTAGTTGTAATAGTTGTAGTAGTTGTAGTAGTTGTAGTAGTTGTAATAGTTGTAGTAGTTGTAATAGTTGTAGTAGTTGTAGTAGTTGTAGTAGTTGTAGTAGTTGTAATAGTTGTAGTAGTTGTAATAGTTACAGTAGTTGTAATAGTTGTAGTAGTTGTAGTAGTTGTAGTAATTAGTTGTAGTAATTAGTTGTAGTAGTTGTAGTAGTTGTAATAGTTGTAGTAGTTGTAGTAGTTGTAGTAGTTGTAATAGTTGTAGTAGCTGTAATAGTTGTAGTAGTTGTAGTAGTTGTAGTAGTTGTAGTAGTTGTAATAGTTGTAGTAGTTGTAATAGTTACAGTAGTTGTAATAGTTGTAGTAGTTGTAGTAGTTGTAGTAGTTGTAGTAATTAGTTGTAGTAATTAGTTGTAGTAGTTGTAATAGTTGTAGTAGTTGTAGTAATTAGTTGTAGTAGTTGTAGTAGTTGTAGTAATTAGTTGTAGTAGTTGTAGTAGTTGTAGTAGTTGTAGTAGTTGTAGTAGTTGTAGTAGTTGTAATAGTTGTAGTAGTTGTAGTAATTAGTTGTAGTAGTTGTAGTAGTTGTAGTAGTTGTAGTAGTTGTAGTAGTTGTAGTAGTTGTAATAGTTGTAGTTGTAGTAATTAGTTGTAGTAGTTGTAGTAGTTGTAGTAGTACAGTGGTAGAACATAGAGCTGTGTTTGCTGCTGTTTCTACCTTTAAACCTGTAGCTGCTGCAGCAGATTAACTGGTCACACATCAGGTCTCAGCTCTTTAACTGGTTTAATCGTCCTGATGCAGCAACAACACCTCAATAAAACGGCCATTGTTGTTACTGCTGTACGTCTGTGGCAACGTATGCTACATGCTACATAATAAACACTACATGCTACATGCTACATACTACACACATAAACTACAGTGTGATGGGGGTTGATGTAAAGGAGGAGGAGGCAGAAATGAAAGTGTAAAAACAAAGATGGAGAAAAGAGAAGTTCAGGTCTTAAAAGTAGTTTTTCTTATTAAAAACATCAGTGTCTGTTTCCTCAAGTTGTGAAAATACCTCAAATATCAGCAGTGATTATTTAATCAGTTAGTTAAGAAATCAGCTTTACTCTGATTTTTAGTTGTAAATAGAATATTTGGGGATATTTCAGCTTATAATTATAATAAAAAAACATTAACAGAAATAAACAGCAGCTGTTTACTTTAAGTGACCTTTGACCTCCTTACTTATATTTAATAAGTTAAGATAATGAAGTTGAAGTTCATATTAAGTTAACATAAGAGGATAAATGGCTCCATCTAGTGGTTTTGTATTATCTTCTCTCACTGTTCACTGTTTATTTATTTAACAGTATTTATGTAACAAACAAAACAGAAATCATTTATTATATATTTTATCTCACAAATTCGTATTTTCGACGTTTTTTTATTTTATATTTTGATTCCAAAATATTATCATCATTAAGAACATTTATATTTTTAATATTTCTTTTTCTCCATCAGTTCTGTAAGACGGTGAGGAAGCTGCTGCTGAGCCGACGCGTTGCCAAGGTAACGGGTCTGCTGGGGGCGTGTCTTCTCATCTACGTCAGAGCGGCGACCGCCGGCTACTTCCTGGTTGCTGTTCTGCTGCCGTTCCTCATCTGGATGGCGTCATAGGCACCGCGCATGCGCGCGCGCGTCAACATGGCATTTAAATGAGGATCATGTTCCATTAGCTGAATAAAGATCATGTTTCAGGGAGGTTGTTTTCTTGATTTTATTTATTCAAAAGAAAATGTATTATTGATTCATTATCTTTTACTTTAATTGAACAAATATTCATTGTAAATTTTATTTTATTTCATTGTATTAGTACTATTACTACTACTACTATTACTATTTAAAACTATTACTAATACTACTTCTACTACAGCTACTACTAGCTATTACTAGTACTATGATTGCTATTATTACTACTATTACTACTACAACTATTACTATTACTACTACAATTGTTACTACTACAACCATTACTACTGTAACAACTACCATTATTACTATCACTACTATTACTACAATTATTATTACTTACATTTACTACTACTAAAACTACTACTATTCTTTCTATTTTATTGGAATACTTCTACTTTTAGTACTGCTTTTGCTAAAGGGGCGTGTCTACGGGTTGCCCCGCCCTCCGCGCAGCGCATAAACGGTGCTGATTGGCTCAAGCGGTCTCGCCTTAACGTCAATCATAATCTCGGCCAGTTGATTGGACTAAAAACAACCGTTGTATCCAGGTGGAGCTCGTTTTTTCGGTGTAATGACGGTTTTTAATCGATGAAGTGATCGGCGACCGGTTTGGATCCTTTAAAGAATAAATCAAAAGAAGAAATGAGAACCGTTGGACCAGGTAAGAGTCGGCTTAAAGGAGAAAAAGAAGAAATGAGAGCCGTTGGGCAGGGTAAGAGGCGGCTTAAAAGCCGGAAATAAGCCGTTAATGGCGGTTGGAGTGATTTTTTTTTTGCGGGTAACCAAAGTTTCCGTAACACGCGTTACGCAGATGCGTCACTTGACGTTTTACTGCGTGAGCGAACGTTAACAAGCGAGGAAGCTAAACCGTTAGCATCCACGTCCATCAACGGCAGCTAGACGTTAGCCTAGCTAGCTAAACATTTTATCCTTTCAATTTAAAAGTATTAAACGGTGATTTTGATTTAATAATCATAAAACTGGGTATTTAATGTTGATTTATCCCTGGGTATTGTTTAATGGGGAATATTGTTAAAAAAAAACAATCATTAATTAAAGATGAGCCGTTAACGTTAAGCTAACTTTTTTACAAACTTTATTGCCTTTGTACAAACAAATCAAAGCGACGTAAAAAATCAATATTATTATAAATTTCCGCTTATTTTTACGATAATTAAAAACAAATCATCACAAATGACCAAAAAATGAATCTTATCTGAGGATTTCTCAGTTATTTGAATTCTGAGCGGAATGTTTCTGTATCAGGAACCTGTATTGATCATCGCCGTTGCCATGGAAACATCGAATTAAAAAAAAAGGCTGCAAAGATTTAATTATTTGACTTTTTTAAAGCTAATTTCACAATAAATGAGGGATATTGTGAGAAACTCAGTGGATTTCATACATTTATTTGTGGTAATAAATATTAAACTAATGAAAATGGAGTTTCTTCTCATTTATTATTATTATTATTAATAATATAAAATTCAGACCAAATAGGAAAAACACTCATGTAAATAACAATGTCCCTAACTTGTTGTGAGTAATATATAAAATATATGGAATAAACAACAATATAATGTTATATATTCAGTATGTTTAAGGGAAAATCACCAGTTATTTGTATTCAGACGCCAAATATGATCTGAAAAACCTCCAGCAGAGTGTGAATATTAATAATGAGAATGTAAATGACCCCTGTAGATGTGTTTTAAACTTCCCAGAGTTTTTGCTGGTTTATCTTTAAATTACCTGGGTGTATTAACCCGTCTGGTCCCGTCGGACAGATGGGGACAAGGAGTCGGACGGAGACATGGAGGGGGACTCGGGTCGAGTCAGCCCGCTGGTGGGCGAGGACGAGTTCAAGGCGTCCTGCGCTAAAGAAATGGCTCTGCTGGCTCTGATGGACAAGACGGGATACAACATGGTGCAGGAGAACGGCCAGAGGAAGTACGGAGGACCGCCGCCAGGTGACTTTACCTGTTAAAACCTAAAAAACCCTGATTCAGCAGCGAGTTCTAGTCCTAAATCACAGCAGAAAACAACACTAAATCACCTGATGTTATCTGTAGTAAAAACACATGTGTGTGTGTGTGTGTGTCCAGGCTGGGAGGGTCCTGCCCCCCCCCGCGGCTGTGAGGTTTTCGTGGGGAAGATTCCTCGAGACATGTACGAAGACGAGCTGGTTCCTCTGTTCGAGTCGGCCGGGAGGATCTACGAGTTCCGTCTGATGATGGAGTTCAGCGGAGAGAACCGCGGCTACGCCTTCGTCATGTACACCAACAGGTAGGAAATCAAAGATTTATTATAATTACATAAACATCTGCTGATAGAGAAACGTAGGATGGAAAAAAACTCAAAGATATGACACAAAACTTTAAATTATCATCTTAAAATGTCAAAATTAGGACATAAACAATGTATTATGACCTAAAGAGTCCAAATTCTGATATAAAAAGTCTAAATCATGACACAATAAAACTAAATTACAACATAAAAAAGTCAAAATCCATAACAATAAATATATTTTGATATAAAAAGTCGAAATTATTATAAAAAACTAAATTAAAAAACGAATTAGTCCAAAGTATGACATAAAAAAGTCAAAATATGACACAAAAAAAATAATTGCGGCATAAAAAAATAACAAAATTATGATATAAAAAGTCCAAATTATTATATAAAACTCAAAATTATGATATAGTATAATTAATTAAGGCATAAAAAGTCTAAATAATTACATTAAAACATTTAACACAAAACATAAAATGTGGCATAAAAAGTCCAAATTATTATATAAAACTCAAAATTATGATATAGTCCAAAAAAAGAAGAAATTATATATATATATATAAAATGAATTATGATATTAAAAAGTCTAAATAATTACATAAAAAGCATAAAAAGTACAAATTATGACACAAAAAACTAAAATTGTGACCTATAAAGTCACATTTTATAACATAAAATGTATAAAAAGTCCAAATTATGACAAAAAACATAAAATGTGACATAAAAAACTAAATTAAAAAATTATTAGTGCAAATTCTGACATAAAAAAGTCTAAATAATTAGATAAAAAATAAATTCTGACATAAACAATGTGGCATAAAAAGTTAAAATTATTATATAAAACTCAAAATTATGAAAAAAGAAGAAAATTATTATAGAGTCCAAATTAATTATGGTATAAAAATACAAAATTATTACATCATTTTCACATAAAAAGTCCAAATTATGACACAAAAACATAAAAAAAAAAACTAAATTAAAAAGCGAATTAGTCCAAATTATGACATAAAAAAGTCTTAAAAATGACATAAAACAATATTATAGCATGAAAAGTCTAAACTATGACCCAAAAACTAAATAATGACCTAAAAAGTCCCAGTAACGTGTCCTACAGGTGACATTCAGAACTAAATCTCCCTGTTGTGGCTAACGATGCTGCTGCCTAACGAGCTCTCGTTGCTGATTGGTCCAGAGAAGCGGCTCAGAGAGCCATTCAGACGCTGGACAGCTACGAGATCCGGCCGGGGAAGTTCATCGGAGTGTGTGTGAGTCTGGACAACTGCCGCCTCTTCATCGGCTCCATCCCCAAAGACAAGAGGAAGGACGAGATCATGGAGGAGATGAAGAAGGTGACGAGTCACATGACCGAGGCTCAGGGACTACAAACATGGAGGACGGAGGAGGGGGAGGAGCCACCTCATCACTGATACCTTTAACCCGCTACTGCATGAGAGTAAAACAGGCTCTGGATGGTTTTATTACTTAAAATGACTGAAATAATCAATATATTTAAGAATTATCAGAAACAGTTTCCTGCTGTGTGAGTCAATGGGCAACGAATCTAGTTTTTAATTGAATAAAATGGGCAACAAATTAAAATTATAAATAAAATGAATTAATTCAAGTTACATTTTTTAATTAGTGAAGATTTTCCTTAATTCTGAATAAAAAGACCATCAAATGTCCATCAGCAATAGGGATATCCTGGTCATGTGACCGCATACATTTGATGTCCTTCAAAATAAAAGCCCCCTTTTCAGGCCTAACTGTAAAAACATAGATTTTTATATCACAGCTTTGCACTATTACTTTATTAATTTTTAGTTATTTATATTTAATTAATTCTGTTGTAATTTATAATTTGTTTTATTGATATTTTAATATTACTAATGTTATCAGCATAATTGAAAATTACTTTGAAATGTGCAGTTATTTACTGTGTTAAACACAGTAATGATCATTACAGTAGATTGATGTATATTTAAAAATCACATTAGTCAAAGTTAAGATGTAAAGAAGCTTAAAATGAAGAAAAATACATGTATTATGGCTTTAAAATCCATTATTCTTGAATTTAATGTGGTTTTAAGGGGAAAAAATGACCCAAATCAAGAAAATGTAAGTGTGTGTGTGTGTGCACATGTGTGTGTGCACATGTGTGTGTGCACATGTGTGTGTGTGTGTGTGTAGGCTACAGACGGCGTGGTGGACGTCCTGGTGTTTCCCAGCTCCACCGACCGCAGCAGGAACCGCGGCTTCGCCTTCGTCGAGTACGAATCCCACAAAGCTGCCGCCATGGCCCGGAGGAAGCTCATACCTGGTAACTTCCTGTCTGGGATCATTCATTCATTCATTCATTCATTAATTAAAGGGAGAAATAAATTAATTCTGAATGTTCTTTGACAGATAACGCTTCAAATCACATTATTATTATTATATAATAGATGCTGTAACGAAGCAGAACCACATGTTTGCTGCAGCCTTAAAATCACTGTTCATTTTATATTTATTATTTATTTATTATTTATATAATGTTTTAATTTAGTTTTAGTCTTAGTCTTGTGTCAAATTAGTTTTAGTCAGATTTAGTCTGGTTTTAGTCAAAGGAAAGTCTAAGTATTTTATTCTAGTTTAATAAATTAAATCCAACATATTTTATTCTAGTTTAATAAATTAAATCCAAAGTATTTTATTCTAGTTTAATACATTAAATCCAAAGTATTTGATTCTAGTTTAATAAATTAAATCCAAAGTATTTTATTCTAGTTTAATACATTAAATCCAAAGTATTTGATTCTAGTTTAATAAATTAAATCCAAAGTATTTTATTCTAGTTTAATACATTAAATCCAAAATATTCTATTCTAGTTTAATACATTAAATCCAAAGTATTTTATTCTAGTTTAATAAATTAAATCCAAAATATTTTATTCTAGTTTAATAAATTAAATCCAACATATTTTATTCTAGTTTAATAAATTAAATCCAACATATTTTATTCTAGTTTAATACATTAAATCCAACATATTTTATTCTAGTTTAATAAATTAAATCCAACATATTTTATTCTAGTTTAATACATTAAATCCAACATATTTTATTCTAGTTGAATACATTAAATCCAACATATTTTATTCTAGTTTAATACATTAAATCCAAAGTATTTTATTCTAGTTTAGTAAATTAAATCCAAAGTATTTGATTCTACTCGTCGACTAATGCACTAAATGCTAATAGTAAAGATTTATTTTAACATAATGATCTGTGATTAAAACATCTCCTACCAGTAGATAAAGTCTGAACTTGATAATATAAAGTAACAGTAGTGTTTTATTGATAATTAGTCAGAGGATTAAAGGTTAAACCCTGTGATGTACAGCAGGTGTTTGTCCAGCAGGGGGCAGCACAACACAACCACAGCTCTTTACTGCTCTTTACTACCATACAAAGTCATTTATATGTAGAAAACATCTAAATTCTCTGGTTCCAGCTTCTCTTCTCTGATTATTTCCTGTTTCTTTAGTCTCTATAATAATAAACTGATGATCTTTGGACAAAACAAGACATTTAATGTTGAATGTTGATGTTTTTACATCATTTAATGAACCAAACAACGACTGGACAGATAAACAGTCGTTAGTTCAGCTCTGCTGGGATTCTAATTCTCTAATAGCAGCAGTTTATTCATTGATTTGACTGATTGTTATTGAACAGAAGCAACACAACACATTTACTGCAGCAGATCTCTGTTGTACAGAGAAGTGAATGAAAGCAGCGAGGAGTCGCCCACACACCTGATAAATGTGTGTGAATGTGTGTGTGTGTGTGTGAATGTGTGTGAGTGTGTGTGAATGTGTGTGAATGTGTGTGTGTGAGTGTGTGTGAGTGTGTGTGTGAGTGTGTGTGAGCCACATTCCTGCTCTCAAAGTCGTGTTATT
>CM060483.1:22044434-22049434 GCA_030544235.1 Lepturacanthus savala
TGGGATGTAAAACACTGTAGAATAAGCATTGATCTTCCTCTGAGACATAAAACACTCAAATCCTTTAAGTCAGGGCCAGCCGGAATAAAAATCAAAAGGTCAGAGGTCGACGAAGAGAAATATTCACAAAGCCTGTTCAGATGAAAGGTGAGAGACGAGAAACGTGTGTGTGTGTGTGTGTGTGTGTGTGTGTGTGTGTGTGTGTGTGTGTGTGTGTGTGACATTAAAGAACTATTGTTACATGTGAGGTTCATTCATCTTTTTGATGTTTTAAAGTCTGTTTTTTCTCTTTCATGAACTTTTATTTTTGTTCCACACAGTTTAAATCAATAAAAAGAATGAAAATCCTCCTTTTTATTCCACCCAATCTGATGCCTCCATTACCCACAATGCAGCTGGATATTAGGATGTGATGGTTGAACCATTAATCAATTAGTTTCCAACTATTAATCATCAATTGTCATTTATTGAATAATCAATGACGACTATTACTACAATACTACTACTACTATACAGTACTATATACTACTACTGCTACATACTACATACAGTACTATATACTACTACTGCTACCACTATACACTATATACAATACTATAGTATATAGTATACATACTATATACTACTACTAAATAATACACACAAAATATTACTACATACTATACATTACTAATACAATATACAGTACTATATACTTCTACTACACACTACATACTATTACTACATCTGGGTTTAATGGAGTTAAAGCAGCTGTTTGCAGCTGGTGAGAGTTTTAATGTTGGATCAGTGAGGATGAATCTGATTGGTTGTTTTGCTGCTTCAGGTGAGGAACCAGCTGACTTTCCTTGAATCTGATTGGTTGTTTTGCTGCTTCAGGTGAGGAACCTGATGCTCGGCACCACGGAGGAGACCCTCCTCCAGGAGTTCTCCCGTTTCAAACCGGGCTGCGTGGAGCGGGTCAAGAAGATCACCGACTACGCCTTCGTCCACTTCCGTTGCCGTGACGACGCCCTGGCGTCGCTGGGCCTGATGAACGGCGCCCAGATCGACGGGGCGGCGGTGGAGGTGACGCTGGCCAAGCCGGCGGGGATGAAGGACCCCGGCCCGGCGGGGCGTCGCTACGGCAGCAGGGGTTACCTCGGCAACGGCAGCGCCGCCGTCGCCGTGGCGGCAGCAGCCAACAGGAGCTTCACGGGTCTGATGGGAGGAGCCGGAGGGTCCCCGCTGAGGACAGGGTCCCTGCTGCCGCGCCTGGGAGACCCCGTCTACACGGCGGTGGCAGGTGAGGTCATGTGATCGCATATGGTTGAGTCTGAAGGAAATCTTTATAAATTACATGTTATAAAGGTGATAAATAGAAGAGGAGGGAAGAAGATGATTATTAGGTGTTTATCAGGTGGTTTATTATGTTTATCAGCTGTTCTACCAGGTGTTTATCAGCTGTGTATCAGGTGTGTATCAGGTGTTTATCAGCTGTGTATCAGGTGTGTATCAGGTGTTTATCAGCTGTGTATCAGGTGTGTATCAGGTGTTTATCAGCTGTGTATCAGGTGTTTTAGTAGGTGTTTATCAGCTGTGTATCAGGTGGTTTATTATGTTTATGAGCTGTTCTACCAGGTATGTATCAGGTGTGTATCAGGTGTTTTAGTAGGTGTTTATCGGGTGTTAATTAGATGTTTATCAGGTGTTTATCATGTGTTTATTAGGTACGTATCCAGTGTTTTATTAGGTGTTTTATCATGTGTCAGGTGTACTGAGTCTACCTGTGTCCCATGTATCCTCAGAGGACCCCGACAGCCTTGTGTTCCCCCTGTTCCCGGGGACCCCCCTGTCCCCCACCAGCCTGCTGTCTCTGAAGCAGAGTCAGATCTGTTCTGCCGTCAGTCTGCTGGACTTCTACTGCCGTAAGAAGCACTGGACGCCGCCTGAATACCAGCTGTACTCCACCCCGGGACAAGATGGCCGCCTGCTGCTGCTCTACAAGGTGTCTGCACCGCGACTACACAAGACTTCATACGATTACACACGATTAAACACAATTACAAATGACTACTCACAACTACACACAGCTACACACACCTCTACATGACTATACACGACCACAAAAAACTACACACGAGTACAAAAAACTACACACGAATACAAATGACTAAACACAAACACATGGTTACACAAGACTACACATGACTACTCATGACTATACATGACTACAGATGATTACACACAACTACACACGACTACTCACAACTACTCACAGCTAAACACAACTACACACAATTACACAAGAATACACACGACTACTCACAGCTATACATGACAACACAGATTTACACAACTACACACAACTACACACAGCTACACACACCTCTACATGACTACACACGACCACAAAAAATTACACACGAGTACAAATGACTAAACAAAACCACACATGGTTACACAAGACTACACACGACTACTCATGACTGTACATGACTACAGATGATTACACACAACTACACACGACTACTCACAACTACTCACGACTACTCACAACTACTCACAACTACTCACTACTCACAACTACACACGACTACTCACAACTACTCACGACTACTCACAACTACTCACGACTACTCACAACTACTCACAACTACTCACGACTACTCACAACTACACACGACTACTCACAACTACTCACAGCTAAACACAACTACTCACAACTACTCACAACTACTCACGACTACTCACAACTACACACGACTACTCACAACTACTCACAGCTAAACACAACTACTCACGACTACTCACAACTACACACGACTACTCACAACTACACACGACTACACATGACTAAAAATATTTTTTCACAACTACTCTCAACAACGCACGACTACTCATGACTGTACATGACTACAGACGATTACACACAACTACTCACGACTACACACGACTACTCAAAACTACACAAGACTAAACACGATTACTCACAACTACTCTCAGCTACACACAACTACTCACAACTACATACCAGCAGCCGTTCTACTTTATATTTTTGGGCGTTCCTTCCCTCCTTCTTTACTTCCCTACTTTCTTCTAAAGTCCTCAGTCTTAAGTCCTGTGTCGTGGACTATTAAGAACCTGAATATCTCCATAATTCATGAGAGTATTTCCCGTGCTGATCCTTCACCTGCAGCAGGATCCTTCTCGCTGTCTTTGTTTAACATGTCTTCACCTTTTTCTCTGCTTCCCTTCACTTCAATTAACCTGAGCTCACTTCACTGCACTTGGCTTCATTTCACCTCTGCTCGCTTCACTCCATCGTCCTGTCAGCAGCAGCAGCAGTAAACTAAACAACAAAAGCCTGGAAGCTGCTGAATGGCTGAGGTTACGCTCATTATACCAGTCGGAGTCCTCACATGATTCATAATTAGGGTTGAAAAGGGCTGGAAAACGCTGTATCCCTCCGCCCAGTGGCTTACTGCAGAAAGTAGTCCTGAGTGTTTACTTCATGTATATAGTTTCATATTGTGGTGAATGTGCAGGTCACAACTCATCCACCTTTTAAAAAGTATTTATTTTTTACTGTAGCCTACTGTATCTTTGCATTTTAACATCCTATTGTGTGTGTGTGTGTGTGTGTGTGTGTGTGTGTGTGTGTGTGTGTGTGTGTGTGTGTGTGTGTGTGTGTGTGTGTGTGTGTGTGTGTGTGTGCGTGCGCAGGTGGTGATCCTGTCGACCCAAAGCACCTACATCCCAGACAAGCTGTGTTTGCTGCTGGATGACGCCAAAGAGCTGGCAGCACAGATGGCTCTGTGGAACCTGGGTAACACACACACACACACACACACACACACACACACACACACACACACACACACACACACACACACACACACATGTTCACAGACATCCAGCTGCGGGGATGTTTGTATGGATATATTTAAACAAGTAGAATCAGGGT
Source organism: Lepturacanthus savala (assembly GCA_030544235.1). Taxonomy (NCBI): domain Eukaryota; kingdom Metazoa; phylum Chordata; class Actinopteri; order Scombriformes; family Trichiuridae; genus Lepturacanthus; species Lepturacanthus savala. The sequence continues at coordinate 22,048,378 of CM060483.1, forward strand.
GGAGGTGAAGTTTCTGTTTTTTTCTGTTAAATATGAAGAAAGTTCCTCAAAAATCAGACAACAAGAAGCTGCTTCGTCTGATTTAGAGGATCCATGTTTGTTTTTATTTTTTGACAAAGGTGAGTGAGTGTGACACACACCTGTTAAACACCTGTTAAACACCTGTTAAAACACCTGTTAAACACCTGTTAAAACACCTGTTAAACACCTGTTTAAACACCTGATGAACACCTGTTTGAACACCTGTTAGAACACCTGTTTGAACACCTGTTAGAACACCTGTTAAACACCTGTTAGAACACCTGTTAAACACCTGTTAAAACACCTGTTAAACACCTGTTAAACACCTGTTAAACACCTGATGAACACCTGTTTGAACACCTGTTAAACACCTGTTAAAACACCTGATAAACACCTGTTTGAACACCTGTTTGAACACCTGATAAACACCTGTTAAAACACCTGTTAAACACCTGATAAACACCTGTTAAACACCTGTTAAACACCTGATGAACACCTGTTAAACACCTGATGAACACCTGTTTGAACACCTGTTAAACACCTGATAAACACCTGTTAAACACCTGTTAAACACCTGATGAACACCTGTTAAACACCTGATGAACACCTGTTAAACACCTGATGAACACCTGTTTGAACACCTGTTAAACACCTGATAAACACCTGTAAAAACACCTGTTAAACACCTGATGAACACCTGTAAAAACACCTGTTAAACACCTGATAAACACCTGTAAAAACACCTGTTAAACACCTGATAAACACCTGTAAAAACACCTGTTAAACACCTGATGAACACCTGTTAAACACCTGATGAACACCTGTTAAACACCTGATGAACACCTGTTAAACACCTGATGAACACCTGTTTGAACACCTGTTAAACACCTGATAAACACCTGTTAAACACCTGTTAAACACCTGTTAAACACCTGTTAAACACCTGATGAACACCTGTTTGAACACCTGTTAAACACCTGTTAAAACACCTGATAAACACCTGATGAACACCTGTTTGAACACCTGTTAAACACCT
>CM060483.1:22054434-22089434 GCA_030544235.1 Lepturacanthus savala
AGTTCTTTTGATGTTTCCTCTGATGTTTCCTTTGATGTTTCCCCCTGGACACTAATATTTCCTCTGGAGACACTGATGTTTCTTCTGATGTTTCCTTTGATGTCTCCTCTGGAGACACTGATGTTTCTTCTGATGTTTCCTTTGATGTCTCCTCTGGAGACACTGATGTTTCTTCTGATGTTTCCTTTGATGTCTCCTCTGGAGACACTGATGTTTCTTCTGATGTTTCCTTTGATGTTTCCTCTGGAGACACTGATGTTTCTCTGTTGTTTTCTCTGATTTGTCCTCTAATGTTTCCACTGATATTTCCTCTGGAGACACTGATCGTTCCTCTGATGTTTCCTTTGATGTTTCCTCTGATTTTTCCTTTGATGTCTCCTCTGGAGACACTGATGTGCTGCAGAGCTTCATTTACTGTTCTGTAGCTTTTTTCCCTTCTGAAACCAGAGAAACGTTGTTTTCTCGTTGTTTTTCAGGATCATGAATCAGCTTTTTTATAATAATTATATTGTGTAGTTAATAATCCCCCAGAACAGCAGACGTCACTAAAACACCTGAAAAACCACAGAAGAAGAAGACGATGATGACGATTGGATGTTTCCAGCTGCTGCACAGGAAGTGACATTTTTCAAATTAAGAGCAACTTCCTGTTTCATTGAGTGTTTAATCACATCAGCTGTGAAAAACTGTTGCTCTGCTGGATTTTAAAGAGAAAATCAGAGTCGACGGATTCATTCAACTAAACTATGACCAGTAAGAAAAACCATTAAATCACTTTATGTCTTTGAATATTTTAGTTTTTTTGCAAAAAATAAAAGACAAAAATCAAATTATTTTCCATTTCTTTAAAGCTTCTGTGTAAACAGAGTGTAACTTATTAATGTTATTTATCTGTTTTTCAGTCATTTGAATCAGTTTCTTCTGGCTCCAGTTCTACAAACAGTAAGTGACGTTTTATTATTTATGCATCGACTGTAAATGACTCAAATATTCTGTTATGTTTGAATTAAACACCATGTGTAGATGTAGATTTTGATAAATATAATAAATATTGAGTCTAATTTATTTAAAATAAATAAGTGAATGAAGGAGGAAGACGACGACTGAAGCTGCACGTTCTTCTTCTTTTTTATGCTCCCGTGACGTTAAAGAACATCTTCTCTAATAATATAACTTATATATAATATAATCTATTAATAATATTCATCAATGGTCGTTTGCTATCGGTGAAAAATAAAAAGTAGGACGTGAAATTCCAACTTTAAAATAAGCAGAGGGAATAATAGAGAACTATAATCTGAGTTTATACAAACCTACGTTAGATTAGTTTAATAAGAGAATTTGAGTAAATTACCAGGTTTTTATCAGGAATTGTTAAATTTCTTGGTCTAAATGGTTGTTTGGTAATTTATATTTATCATTTATATTTGTCACGGCCGCTGAGACACAGAACTTGTCTATTTATTCGTTTTTTATCGTCCATTTATCATCTTTCATCTCCAGATCTATAAAAAGTAAGTGATGTTTTATTTTATTGTTTTTTTGCTTCATTAATGGCCGTTCGATCTGTTTATCTATGGATCTATTGTCCATTCACTTTCATCCTTTGTCCGTTTATTCATGTCTCTCTGTCTAAATCTACATAAAGTGATATTTTACTTTCTCTAATCCAGTTGCTTTCTCAAAATGAATGGGAGTCAATAGTTAATATTCTTTTTTTTTTTGCCTTAAAACAAATGACACACCATAGAAACAGGCCTGTAAAGTGTTAATTATCAGTTTTTTTGATTTGAATAAAACTGAAACAGACCAAAATTTATCAAAATTGACCATTGATCTTCATCTTTTGTCCATTTATACATTTCTCTCTATCTAAATCTACATAAAGTGACATTTTATTCATTCAAATAAATAAGAGTGAACTAGAACCTCTGAAAGTTGTGACACCTGCAAATATGTTGTTTCCTTAAAAATGAATGGAAGTCAATGGGGGATTTAAACAGTTCTTGCAAGTGTGATGTTTTTTTTTCTTTTAAAAGGTAAAAATGGATAAAAACTAATTATTTCCATGACCATTTCCTGATCTCAGATGGTGGAAAAATAATAATCCATTGATCTTCATCTTTTATTCATTTATTTGTCTCTATCTAAATCTACATAAAGTGACATTTTATTCACTAAAATGAATAAATAAGAGCCTCTGAAAGTTGTGACATGCACCTGCAAATATGTTGTATTTAAAAAAAAATGAATGGAAGTCAATAAGGGATTTAAACAGTTTTTGCAAGTAAAGTGTGATGTTTTTTTTGTTTCTTTTAAGAAGTGAAAATGGATAAAAACTAATTATTTCCATAAATATTTCCATATGTTCTTTTTTTAAAAAAAATAATGGAGGTCAATAGGGGATTTAAACAGGATTTCATGGAAGTCAATAGGGGATTTAAACAGGATTTCAGATTTTTTTTTTGTATGAAAACAAGTGAAACATCATAGAAACAGGCCTTAATTTATCAACTGAAATAACCAAAAGACAAAAAAAATCAGAAAATTCTGTCCATTGATCTCCATCTTTTGTCCATTTATACAATTCTCTCTATCTAAATCTACATAAAGTGACATTTTATTCATTGAAATGAATAAATAAGAGCCTCTGAAAGTTGTGACATGCACCTGCAAATATGTTGTATTTAAAAAAAAAATGAATGGAAGTCAATAGGTGATTAAAACAGTTTTTGCAAGTAAAGTACGATTTTTAAGTAAAATCGTTTTGTATGAAAACAAGTGAAACATCAGCGAAACAGGCCTGTAAAGTGTTAATTTATCATGTTTATTGATCTGAATAATAACTGAAACAGAACATTTTGTCCATTGATCTTCATCTTTTGTTCATTTATTTGTTTCTCTCTATCTAAATCTACATAAAGTGACATTTTATTTACTGAAATGAATAAATAAGAGCCTCTGAAAGTGTGACATGCACCTGCACATGTATTTTTAAAAAAATGAATGGAAGTCAATAGGTGATTTAAACAGGATTTAAGAGTTTTTTTGTATGAAAACAAGTGAAACATCACAGAAACAGGCCTGTAAAGTGTTAATTATCAGGTTTATTGATTTGAATAATGACTGAAATGATGTGAATGAAGTTCAGAAACAGAAAAAAGACAAAACAATGTGAAAATATTAAACCATGAATTAGTTTTTATCTGAGACGTCACAAAAAAAAAAGAGGAAACGCCTCAATTCAAAACCATAAAAGGATGAAAGAGTCTGAACAGGATGTTTCTCACTTTAACTTTATATGATAAAATCTATTAATATACAACACGGATCCTATTTTATATTGTTTAATTAAACTTTAAACCTTTAATTTCACTGGAGAAAACAGCAGAAATGCTGGTTGAGTGGAGTTTGATCTCCGTGTCCTTGTCTGGAACATTAATGCAGCCGTTTCTGAGAAACGAATTTATCTGAAATATAAATGACTCCATGGAAACAACAATATTTCATGTTGGGAGGAAATTTATTCTGTTCAGTGGATGGATGAGAGGAGGGCGGCCTTTAGCTGGTAGGGACGGAGGTCGAGTGTGTGTGTGTGTGTGTGTGTGTGTGTGTGTGTGTGTGTGTGTGTGTGTGTGTGAGAGTGTGTGTGTGTGTGTGTGTGTGTGTGTGAGTGTGTGAAGAGATTTATAATATAGAGAGAACAGAAGAAACCACCCTGGTTTTTGCGTCTTCAGGGAGAAACAGACTGTCCTGATGAAGATGATGATGAAGATGATGATGATGATGATGAAGCTGCTTCAGGCCAAGAATTCACTTCTCTGTGTTTGTCTCAAAGTTCACGAAGCAGAAAAGAGTCGGACCAAGGAAAGGAGGAGATGATGGGAGGAAGAAATGTGTTAAAAAGACTAAATATACAAAATATGAGTAAAAAAATAAGGCAAAAATATTTGTTAAACAGGCAAAATCATAAATATTGGATGTGAAAAATCACAAATATGAGTTAAAGGCAAAACTATGAGATAAAATGAGAAAATGTATTAAGACAAAATATTAAAAATACGAGTAAAAAAAGCAAAACTATGAGATAAAATGACTAAATATGAGATCAAAAAGACAAATATCAAAAATATGGGATGTGAAAAATGTAAAATATGAGATAATTTAGATAAAAAGACAAAAATATGTATTAAAAAAATAAAATATCAAAAATATGAGTAAAAAACGCAAAAATATTAGTTAAAAAGACAAAATCATAAATATTGGATATGAAAAATCAAAAATATGAGAAAAAAGAGCAAAACTGAGATAAAATGATAAAATATGATAAAAAAGACAAATATAAAAAATATGGGATGTGAAAAATCAAAAAAATGAGGAAAAAGATGCAAAAATATGAGATAATTTAGATGAAAAGACAAAAATAAGTATTAAAAAAATAAAATATCAAAAATATGGGATATACAGAATCAAAAATATGAGTAAAACAGCAAAACTTTGAGTTTAAAAGACAAAATATCTAAAATCTTCAAAATCAAAAATATGAGAAAAAGATGCAAAAATGTGATAATTTAGATGAAAAGACAAAAATAAGTATTAAAAAAATAAAATATCAAAAATGTGGGATATACAGAATCAAAAATATGAGTAGAAAACGCAAAAATATTAGTTAAAAAGACAAAATCAAAAAAAAAAATCAGAAAAATCAAAAATATGAGAAAAAGGAGCAAAACTATGAGATAAAATGATAAAATATGAGATAAAAAAGACAAATATCAAAAATATGGGATGTGAAAAATCAAAAATATTAGAAAAACAGCAAAATATGAGTTTAAAAGACAAAATATCTAAAATATGGGATAAATAATCCAAACATGTGAGAAATAATTAGAAAAATATGAAATAATGAGATAAATACTGGATAATCAAAAATATGGGATTGGGAATTAGTTTTATTTTGAAAACCCCAATAATCATTTCCTGCCCAGTAATGACATTTAAAGTGGATTTTCAAAATAAAAGTAAACTTAAAGTCAATACATAAAAGAAACAATTTCTCTTGTTTTTTGTGCTTTTATTTTGTATTTTACGTAGTGTGTTTTCATTTGACTTTGAGCTTTAATTTGAAGGTGTAGAACCATAAAGAACAAACATCTTATTTTCTCCTCTTTCTGTTCTTCTCTCTGTTTTATTAAATCCGTGGATTCATCAACCAGGTGGAAGTTTCTCTGCAGCTTTAGTTAAATATTGAATATTTGTTTGAGGTGAACTGGGTCGAATCCTCAAAGATCCTGAAGCTGTAATTAAACCACAGGGAGACGCAGCTTTAATCAACGAGAAATAAAAGCCAATAATAATAGAAATGAATCAGATCTACCAACAAAACCTTCACTGCAGCAAATATTAACACTAAGTTATGGTTTATTCCTTCATGTTGGAATAGAAATAGGATGTAAAATAATCATTAAAAAGACAAAAATATGGAATTAAACTGTAAAAATATGAGATAAATATGGAAAAAATACAAACACGATGTTAAATCTGAGCTGGTTCACTACAAAAAGACCAATATTAACTTTATCAGGCAGAATTATCTTAGTTTAACCAGAGTTTAACCTCAGGTTAACTTCAGTTAACGTTTAACCTCAGTTTAACCTCAGGTTAACTTCAGTTTAACCTCAGTTTAACCCCAGTTTAACTTCAGTTTAACCTCAGTTTAACCTCAGGTTAACCCCAGTTTAACCCCAGTTAAACTTCAGTTTAACTCCAGTTTAACCTCAGTTTAACCCCAGGTTAACTTCAGGTTAACTTCAGTTTAACCTCAGTTTAACCCCAGTTAAACTTCAGTTTAACTCCAGTTTAACCTCAGTTTAACCCCAGTTTAACCCCAGTTAAACTTCAGTTTAACCCCAGTTTAACCCCAGTTAAACTTCAGTTTAACCCCAGTTTAACCTCAGTTTAACCTCAGTTTAACCCCAGTTTAACTTCAGTTTAACTTCAGTTTAACTTCAGTTTAACTTCAGTTTAACTTCAGTTTAACTTCAGTTTAACTTCCTCCCTTCTCTCTTTTTTCCTCCCCTCTTTCTTCTTCCTCCTTTTTCCTCCTTTTTCTCTTTCCTCCTCTTTTTATTCCTTGTTTTTCCTCCTTTTGTCTTTCTTTCATCTTTTCTTTCTTCTATTTACTCTCTATTTTCTCCTCCTTCCTTCTTTATTCCTTGTTTTTCCTCCTCATCCTCCTCATCCTTCATGTTTTTCCACATATTTCTATTTTCTCTCTGTTTTTCATATTTTTTTTCTGATTCTGTCTCATGAAAACAAATAAAAACTCGTCATTTCACTAAAAGATGAATCCGTCGTCTTTAACGTGTGATTTTCTCCAGTTTCAGTTTGTATAATAACTATAAATATAACTATAAATAATATAAATAATCTGAGTTCAAACCCTGTTTAACGTCACTGATGCATCAATATTTAACTTTTCATGTCAAACTGATAATTTAAAGTCAAACAGCAGCTTTTTCTATCAGTAACAACCTGAAACAGAAAAGTTCACTGTAAAAACTCAAATCTGCTGTTTTTACTGTTAAAAACAGTAAATTATAAAAGATTAATGCAGAAAATCCTGCGATAATAAAGATTTAATGTTAAAATTCTGTTTCCAGCTTCTTAAACCTAATTTTAGCGTTTTACACCAAATAACTGATCGATTAATCGTTTCAATAATCAATCGATTAATAGATAATTAGAATAGTTGTTGGTTGCAGCTGGAACATTGATGATACTATGACGTATGATTTAGAGAATTTTCAGCTGTTTTTTGTAGTTTTTATAACAAATCAAGCGGAGCTGCCTCTTGAATCTGGAACTACTGAATTCGTTGTGTGTAAAACGTCCTTATAAGGTTTTTCCTGTCAGGATTCCAGGGCTGGAGCAGCGAAGGGTTAAAACCTTTAAATAAACACGTTCAGCAGCTTCTGTTTAAACAGTGAAACTACAGAGACGTGACCAGGACTTGATGCAGTTTCCACTTCATCTGCCAGAAGAATCATCATCATCATCATCTTCATCCTTCAGAGTTCAGAGGTTCATAGATTCAGCAGGACGTTTCTGTCTGAACAGAATAAAACAGCAAATCCTTTAGTTTTAATCAACATGTTCATCACAAGGAGCTGAAACATAGAGAGAAAATGTAGTTGAGGTCAGAAATCGTGAAATAATTCAGCTGTTTCCAGCTGCGCTAACATGCTAACATGCTAGCATCAAGGGTTTTATAGATAATTATATAGATATAAAATAGATTTAAGGGTTTTATTTTAACTTTCTGATGCTACGAACAAACAGTTTACATGTTACACCAAAAAAGACATTCCTTCCTTCCTTCCTTCCTTCCTTCCTCCCTTCATTCATTCATTCCTTAATAGTTTCCTTCCTTCCTTCCTTCATTCCTTCCTTCCTTCCTTCCTTCCTTCCTTCCTTCATTCCTTAATAGTTTCCGTCCTTCCGTCCTTCCTTCCTTCCTTCCTTCCTTCCTTCCTTCCTTCCTTCATTCCTTAATAGTTTCCTTCCTTCCGTCCTTCCTTCCTTCCTTCCTTCCTTCCTTCCTTCATTCCTTAATAGTTTCCTTCCTTCCTTCCGTCCTTCCTTCCTTCATTCCTTCATTCCTTAATAGTTTCCTTCCTTCCGTCCTTCCTTCCTTCCTTCCTTCATTCCTTAATAGTTTCCTTCCTTCCTTCCTTCCTTCCTTCCTTCCTTCATTCCTTAATAGTTTCCTTCCTTCCTTCCTTCCTTCCTTCCTTCATTCATTCCTTCCTTCATTCCTTAATAGTTTCCTTCCTTCCTTCCTTCCTTAATAGTTTCCTTCCTTCCTTCCTTCCTTAATAGTTTCCTTCCTTCCTTCCTTCCTTCCTTAATAGTTTCCTTCCTTCCTTCCTTCCTTCCTTAATAGTTTCCTTCCTTCCTTCCTTCCTTAATAGTTTCCTTCCTTCCTTCCTTCATTCCTTAATAGTTTCCTTCCTTCCTTCCTTCCTTCCTTCCTTCCTTCATTCATTCCTTCCTTCATTCCTTAATAGTTTCCTTCCTTCCTTCCTTCCTTAATAGTTTCCTTCCTTCCTTCCTTCCTTAATAGTTTCCTTCCTTCCTTCCTTCCTTCCTTAATAGTTTCCTTCCTTCCTTCCTTCCTTCCTTAATAGTTTCCTTCCTTCCTTCATTCCTTAATAGTTTCCTTCCTTCCTTCCTTCCTTCCTTCCTTAATAGTTTCCTTCCTTCCTTCCTTCCTTCCTTCCTTCTTAAATTAAACATTACTGTTTATTTATCATGAATCTCACTGGTTTTAAATCGATTTGATTCATTTTTAATTAACATCTAAATTCTCTGGTTCCAGCTTCTCTGATTATTTCCTGTTTCTTTAGTTTCTATAATAATAAACTGATGATGTTTGGACAAAACAAGACATTTAATGTTGAATCTTCACCTTTAGGAACGTGTGTGTGTGTGTGTGTGTGTGTATATATATATATATATATATATATATATATATATATATATATATATATATATATATATATATATATATATATATATATATATATAGATGCTGGTGGTCTCTGGTCTCTTTTTGTTCTGACTGATTCCTCCTGACTGGTCTTTACCTCCTGATCCATCATCTGATCCTCAGGGTGAATGTGACCTCACTGAGATAAAGGAGACGTCAGCATCAATAACACACACACACACACACACACACACACACACACACACACACACACACCCAGGAACATGTTCCATGTGTGACCTCACAGCCTCGTCTGTGTCTGAGCTGCTTCTTTATCTCCGTGTTTATTCTGTGAAGTGGTGCTTTTATTCTGAAGGAGCAGTCGTATCGCTGCTGTAACGTAAATATCTGATTAAAAACCAGACGGAATAACACTTTACAGCATCTGGAGCATCTGGATTTAAAGGGACAGTCGCCTGTTTCTCTCTTTATACCACACTGGAAAATAAATCAGTGATTTATCTGACAATGAAATGTAGATGGAGCCCACATTTTAGCTCATAAAGGGCACTTTAACACACGATTTGGCTTCTAGGGAGCACTTTAGCTCATATCTGGGCTCCTAGAGGGCATTTTAGCTCACAGTTGGGCTCCTAGAGGGCACTTTAGCACAATATTTGGCTTCTACAGGGCACTATAGCACACAATTTAGCTCCAGAGAGGGCACTTTAACAGGCTGTTGGCTCCCATTAGGGCACTTCAGCACACAATTTGGTTCCTAGAGGGCACTTTAGCACAATATTTGTCTCCCTTAGGGCACTTTAACGTGTTTTAGCTCCCAAGAGGGCACTTTAGCACACATTTTGGCATCTAGGGGTCATTTTAACATGTTTTTTAGCCTCTAGGGGGCACTTTAGCAAAGTTAAGGGTCACCGGGATGTGACCTTTAACCTTTTTTTTACTATTTACTCTTTCGTAGTTCATGTATTTATATGTAATTAATCCTTCATTGTTGCCAATTGGCAACAATTATTTATATATAAGTAAGTATATAAGTATAGTAAGATATCCCTATTGCTGATGGACATTTACCATGTGACAGTTAAGTTGAATTCGGTTCTTTAGGTAAGTGTTTTTATTTCCTTGTTTTCCTCCTGCAGCAGCTGACACACCAACAGAAACAGGTTGTGGCAGCTGAGCTGCAGCCAGACGTCAACGTGTCTGACTTCACTCACCTTTTTATCCCCGGAGACGAAGCTGAGACCCACGTTTCCTCTCAGGGTGAAGAAGTTTCACCCCGAGCTGCAGCTGCAACTAAAATAGATCGTAGGACGAGCAGCAAAACTAATGAAAACATGGAGCCGTTTCCTCTAAAAGGATAAAACTCTGTTATTTACGGCTTTTACAGGCAAACCTGAAGGATTCAAAGGAAAATCTGAGAAATAAACTGCTGGATTTATTGAATTTAATCATAGACTGAGTTAACTCAACGTATTTAGATTCAATAAACAACGCATTCAGCTCCTAAAGGGCACTTTAGCACATGTTTTAGCTGCCATGAGGGCACGTTAGCATACATCTTGGCTCCTAGAGGGAGTTTTAGCACAAACTTTGGATCCTAGAGGTCACTTTAGCACATATTTAGCTGATAGAGGGCGCTTTAGCACCCGTTTTGGCTGCTAAAGGGCACTTTAGCACATGATTTGGGCTGCAGAAGATGCTTAAGGATACATTTAGCTCCTTAAGGGTGCTTTAGCAATCATTTTGACTGCCATGAGGGCACTTTAGCATGTGTTTTGCCTCCTAGAGGGAATTTTAGCACACATTTTGGATCCCAGGGGGCACTTTAGCACTCTTTGGGCTGCTAGGGACCACTTTATCACATGATTTGGCTGCCATGAGGGCACTTTAGCATGCATTTTGCCTCCGAGAGGGCACTTTGGCACACACTTAGCTCCTTAAGGGTACTTTAGCAATCATTTTGACTGCCATGAGGGCACTTTAGCACACCATTTGTCTCCTAGTGGACACTTTGGCAGACATTTTGCCTCCTTGGGGGCACTTTAGCACATGATTTGGGTGCCAGGAGGGCACTTTAGAATGTGTTTTGCCTCCTAGAGGGAATTTTAGCACATACTTTGGATCCTAGAGGGCACTTTAGCACATGATTTGGCTGCCATGAGGGCACTTTAGGACACATTTAGCTCCTTAGGGGCACTTTAGCAATCATCTTGACTCCCATGAGGGCACTTTAGCACATGTTTTGCTGCCCTGGGGCATAATAATCTGTACATTTAATGCAAATAAACTTGTCCATTCTCTGTTGATTCAGTGTGATTGAAACGTGTTTTAATAAAGTTATTAATTAAATTTAATTAAAAATTAATTCAAGCTCCTGGAACATTTCAAATAAATTTATTATCTAGAGGTGTGTGTGTGTGTGTGTGTGTGTGTGTGTGTGTGTGTGTGTGTGTGTGTGTGTGTGTGTGTGTGTGTGTGTGTGTGTGTGTGTGTGTGTGTGTGTGTGTGTGTGTGTGTGTGTGTGGTGTTTTGGAATTTTTGGAAATTAGTTTTACTTTGAAAATCCCTCGTTGCTGCTATGAATCTGACATAATATAAAATAACCTCTAGTATTGAAATGTCATGATTTCCCTCTGGCCCGATTTTCAAAATAATGCAAGAAACAGAACAATATAGCGTGCGTGTGTGTGTGTGTGTGTGTGTGTGTGTGTGTGTGTGTGTGTGTCCCTCCAGTATTGTGCTTTGTAGTGATTTTCAATATAATGAAAACACTTTGAGCAGAATAATAGAGAAAATAGTGTGTGTGTGTGTGTGTGTGTGTGTGTGTGTGTGTGTGTGTGTGTGTGTGTGTGTGTTCGCTCGTTTTTATATTTCCCACAACAGCAAAACTCTATAATACCTGTTGTTCTTTAACTTAGAAATTACTTTTAATTTGAAAATCCCTTGTTCCTGTTATGAATCCGAAGCATAAAGACAAAATTTAAACTGATTTCCCTCAGGGCTTCTATTATTTTGAAAATCCAGCCAAAGGAGAATAGAATAATACAGAGAAATGTGTGTGTGTGTGTGTGTGTGTGTGTGTGTTGCTTCTATCTCACAATGTAAAAATATGTATAACTGCTTCTTTTAAAACTTAGTTTTATTTTGAAAAGCTGAAGATTCATTGATCATTTTATTGATAATGTAATATCTGAACCAATATTCAACAGTGGCAGCAGCTGCTGATGCTAAAACTCTGTGGTGGTGAAAGATCTAACACACACACACACACACACACACACACACACACACACACACACACACACACACACACACTCAGAAACACAAACATCTGATGTTTCCTGCTGCGAAAAACAGCTTCTCCCTTCGTCCTTTCGTTAGTTATAAGCTCTTTATCTGCCTCATTTACACACACACACACACACACACACACACACACACACACACACACACATTCTGCTGCATGAATAAAACCATTTTCACAACAAAAATAATGACCAGACCTCCTGCTGTCAACGAGGACCCGTCAAAATAAAAGCATCATTAATGCTAGACGTGTGTGAAGTGTGTTTAAAGATGGCGGGTCGTCGCCCGGGTAACGAAGCGTCCAATCCACCGCTGTGCTATCGTTGAAACTGTGATTATCTGTTAACGAGCAGAGATTCACTGCAGTAAAAGTACTAATTAAACGATTCATGGGAAACCCTTTCACAGTAAAAGCACATAAATATAATTGTTTTTCTCTGTTTCTTTTGGTCTGTCTTTTGTTAATGTTTTATTTTGAAATTATTTCTTTTTTGTCCCCTTCTACATTCCTTGATTGTCTGATGTTTCCTCTGGAGACACTGATGTTTCCTCTGATGTTTCCTTTGATGTTTCCTCTGATGTTTCCTTTGATGTTTCCTCTGGAGACACTGATGTTTCCTCTGATGTTTCCTCTGGAGACACTGATGTTTCCTCTGATGTTTCCTTTGATGTTTCCTCTGATGTTTCCTCTGATGTTTCCTCTGGAGACACTGATGTTTCCTCTGATGTTTTACTTTGATGTTTCCTCTGGAGACATTGATGTTTCCTTTCTTTTCTCTGATGTTTCCTTTGATGTTTCCTCCGGAGACACTGATGTTTCCTCTGATGTTTCCTTTGATGTTTCCTCTGATGTTTCCTTTGATGTTTCCTCTGGAGACACTGATGTTTCCTCTGATGTTTCCTCTGATGTTTCCTCTGGAGACACTGATGTTTCCTCTGATGTTTCCTTTGATGTTTCCTCTGATGTTTCCTCTGATGTTTTACTTTGATGTTTCCTCTGGAGACATTGATGTTTCCTTTCTTTTCTCTGATGTTTCCTCTGATCTTTTTCTTTGATTCTTTTGATGTTTCTTCTGATGTTTCCTCTGAAGACACTGTTTCCTCTGGAGTCATTTCTTTTCTCTGATGTTTCCTGTGATGTTTTACTTTGATGTTTCCTCTGAAGACATCGATGTTTCCTTTCTTTTCTCTGATGTTTCCTCTGGAGACACTGATGTTTCCTCTGATCTTTTTCTTTGATGATTCCTCTGATGTTTCCTCTGGAGACACTGATGTTTCCTCTGATCTTTTTCTTTGATGATTTTTGTTGATGTTTCCTCTGATGTTTTTCTTTGATGTTTCCTCTGGAGACACTGATGTTTCCTCTGATCTTTTTATTTGATATTCCCTCTGATGTTTCCTCTGAAGACCTTGATGTTTCCTTTCTTTACTCTGTTTCCTCAGATCTTTTTCTTTGATGATTCTTTTGATGTTTCCTCTGATATTTCCTCTGGAGACACTGATGTTTCTTCTGATCTTTTTCTTTGATGTTTCCTCTGGAGACATTGATCTTTCCTTTCTTTTCTCTGTTTCCTCTGATTTTCTTTGATTCTTTTGATGTTTCCTCTGATGTTTTTCTTTGATGTTTCCTCTGGAGACACCGATGTTTCCTTTCTTGTCTCGGATGTTTCCTCTGATCTTTTTCTTTGATGATTCTTTTGATGTTTCCTCTGGAGACACTGATGTTTCTTCTGATCTTTTTCTTTGATGTTTCCTCTGATGTTTTACTTTGATGTTTCCTCTGGAGACACTGATGTTTTACACGAGTAAATAACTAAATAACATCATCATCGGAACAGAAACAGAGATTAATGTGATTTTATGAGATTTTTCAGTAAAACGACAGACGTTGGATTCGTCTTTTCATCTTTAACCAGACGAATTCTTTCCTGAAACTTTGTGCTGAGTCACAGCAGCAGGTCAGACCATGACTCAGCAGAAAGCGTCAGCTGTCAGACGTAACATTTAGCTGAAAGAAACGAGACGCTTTCTGGCATTTTACTTGACTTTTTACAGACGGTTTCCACTCGTTTCTGTTGTTTATGAACTGAGTCAGTTCAGTTCTGAAGTTTAAGACAAATTAAGTTTTTATGGCTTTAATTTTTAATTATTTCACTGTAAAATTTACTGTTAAATACAGTAACGTTGCTGTAAATTCAGGTTATTACAGTAGATTAGTGTAGTTACTGTGTTATAATACAGTTAATATGTATATATATATATATCCTGGTCACGTGACCTCATAAATAGTTTGTCCTTCAAAATAAAAGCCTCTTCTAAATGTAAAAACAAAAATCTCCTCAAAAAAAAGGAAACAAAACTGTTCTGGAAACAGATTTAGAAAGTGAGACTACAGAACATTTTTTTCTCCAAAGCTTTATTTAGATTTACAAAGGGGAGGAGTCCACAGAAAACACTTTTTCTCCAAAACTTTATTTACAAAACATAGATTTACAAATTGCAGAAGTCTGTAGAAAACATTTTTTTAAGTGTAGAAGTCCATAAAATAACATTTTTCTTCTTCAAAACTTTATTCAGGAAATGTAGATTACAGAAAATATTTTTACAAAACTTTATTTACAAAACAGATTTACAAAATCCTTTTTTTTCTTTGTAAAACATTCCGTTTTTTTCTTCAAAACTTTATTTAGGGAATTTAAATTCACAAACTTGGATAATTTATTGAGGAATTATTGATTTACAAAGAAAACATTTTTTCCCAAACTTTATTTATAACGTATGAATTTACAGACTCTTTGATTTTCATGTAGTGGATAAAACCAGTTATTAGAATAATGTGATGAACAGATGAATGAATGAATGAATGAATGGATGGATGGATGGAGGAGACCTTCACTCATGTCCTGATGATGAATTATTGATCATGTTTTAAAGCTTTGGTGCCATTTTCTGGTCCTTTCACATCCATAATTCTCCTCCCTGTTCTTGTTGCTTCTGATTTATGTTTCATGTGTTTTTTTACGATGTTTCTGACACATGTTCTCGTCGTGTAGCCGCTGCAGTCAAACCGTTTCTGATTATTTCCTGATGTTTTACAGCTTCTGAGTCATGATTCACTCGGTTCTTTATTTCGCTGCAGCTGCTTCTTGTTTCTGATTCTCTGGAGGAAAAAAATCAATGTGAGACACGATGGAAAAATGACATAAAACCCTGTTAAAAATGAGTAAAATGAGTCTGTAGCTGCACTAAAGGGAAGATGTGGTGATGGAGTTTGGATTGGAAACTTTATTTAACTGATTTTACATAACAAACATGTGAAAACATGTGGATAAAGTTATAGTTTATGAAGAAAAATGCTTCAAATCCACAGAAAACACGGGTCATTTGTGTTTTTCTGTCAAAACTTTATTTATGAAACGTGAAAGTGAAGGAGACAACACTGAAAACATCTTATTTTTCTCCAAAACTTTATTTAAAATAGATTTACAAAGTGCAGGAGTCTGCAGAAAACATTTCATTTCTCCAAAACTTTATTTAGGAAACGCAGATTTACAAAAGACTCATTAGTTTATTTACAAAACATAGATTTACAAATGTTTTTTTATCAACAAAACTTTATTTAGTAAACATACATTTACAAAGTGCAGGAGATCTAAGAAAACATTTTTTTTCCAAAAAATGGAAAAGGAAATAGTTTTTCTTTTTTATATACATTTAATTTTTCTCCAAAACTTTATTTAGAAAACGCAAATTTACAAAACACTTATCCCCAAATTTTTATTTACAAAACATACATTTACAAAGTGCAGGAAACTCCAAAACTTTATTTAGTAAACATAGATTTACAAAGTGCAGAAGTTCTAAGAAAACTAAGGAAACTTTAATTTAACATAAACTCTTATTATTCTTTCACTACTCTTATTTAAAAGTATAACTATATATTATATATAAATATAAATATACTGTATTATTAGTTATTTATATAGAAACAGTAGTGGGATCAGGTAAATTTGGATTCTTCCCTTTCAAAATAAAAGAGTTAATTGAATATAAATTATTAATTGATGGTGTCCTTTTCTTTTTACAGCTTGTCTGTTTTTCTTGTTAGTGTTTATTTAATATCTATTTCTAGCAGAGTATTAATCATCCGTCTTCTATAAACTACTAGTAGAAACATCAGGGTCGAACAGGAAGTGAATATTTCTGTGACTTCCTGTGTTTTCAGACGTAGAAACAGCAGAAATTCACAGAAAAACACGGAATCTTCAAAACGTCCGAGTTGCATCTCGACTCCAGAAAAACCTGCTTCAGAAAAACAAGGTTTAAATTAAAGATGTGAAGAAGAAGAAGAATCAGATTATTCATCAAACATCAGTCAAGGACACAACAACACACACACACACACACACACACACACACACAGCTGGTATCTTCCCATCGATGACATTTCCTTCAGTTTCTTCCTGAAAGGACACAACAAAGGTTATCCTGAGGACGGTTGCCACGGCGATGACAGCAGGAGACAAGAGGAAAAAAACAACAAGACATTTTCCTCCAGTCGTCGTCGTCTTCTTCTTCTTTATGTGGATTTTTCATTTATTGTCGGGTCACTCTGCTCCGACCTTTGACCCCCGCGACCTTTACCTCGACCTTTGCGTGACGTCGCGTGTTGTGGTGGAACAGGGAGGTGATGTCAGATAAAGAATCAGCTGTTTAATCACTTTTATTTAGTTAAAGTCTGATAAATCACCTCGTCAGGAACAGCTGATCTGTAACCACGGAAACGATGTTCATCACCAGTCACTGTTCTCTCCTTTGTCGAGTAGTTTTTATTTTATTTATGTCTCATTTCAAATTTTTTAATCTCATAGTTTTGCCTTTTTCTGATATATATATATATTTACATTTTTTTATTTTATTTTTATCTAATAATTCTGTCTTTTTATCAATTTTTAACATTTTTTAATCTAATATTTTTGCCTTTTTTTCCTGATGAAATTGTATTTAATTTTTATCTAATAATTCAGTTTTTTTTATATTTTTTAAATTTTTGAATTCTAATATTTTTTTGCCTTTTTTTCTGATTTTTTTATTTTTCTATTTTAATTTTATCTAATAATTCTGCCTTTTTTATCATTTTTAAAATTTTTTATTCTAATATTTTTGCCTTTTTTTCTGATATTTTTTAAATTTTATTTTTATCTAATAATTCTCTTTTTACCAATTTATTTTTTATTTTTTAATCTAATATTTTTGCCTTTTTTCTGATATTTAAAAAAAAAATTTTACGTTTTTTTCACCTAATAATTTTCTTAAATCTCTAATAAATAATAAAACTCTTTTTATCAATTTTTTTAATCTCATATTTTTGTCGTATCTCATAATTCCTTCATTTTATCTCACATTTTAGATTTTTTTAATTTATTTTCTCATATTTTTTCTTTTCATTTAACATTTTTATCTCATTGATTTTTTTGTCTATTTATCTAATATTTTTTAGCCATTTTTTTTTCTCATATTTCAGATTTTTTCTCTTATTTTTTAAATCTTTTATCTCTTTCATTCCATCTAATCACCGTTGCTATGACGACAGACTTGTTTTAATCATTTAAAATCATGTTTTACTCATTTTCAACACAGTTTTCTGTAGTTTTGACTGGTTGGGGGAGTTGTGTGTGTTTGGATCAGTGTTTTGTTGCAGCAGGTGAATGTTTGACACCAGTTAAACTGATATTTGATCATTTTAACCTGAACGTGATGTTTTTCTAACATGAACCTGAAGCCGACGACCTTTAACCTCTTTAAATATTCACAGATCATCAAACAGTTTAACAGCCTCATCATTTAATCTGTTTATTGGCTGAAAAACAATAATTTACTGTTAAAATAAGAATAAAAATCTTTTATTTCCAGGTTTTAATCAACTTCAGCCGATAAAGATGAATAAACATGAGGAGTCAAAGGTCACGGTGAATCACGATGATGGACAGAACCCACCAATTAGAGAGTGTGTGTGTGTGTGTGTGTGTGTGTGTGTGTGTGTGTGTGTGTGTGTGTGTGTGTGTGTGTGTGTGTGTGTGTGTGTGTGTGTGTGTGTGTGTGTCAACTTGCCATCAATCAGAGGTCATATGAAACTGAAGTCAATTAGCTGCAGATCGTTGCCGGGGACGACGACAGGTGCCACACACACACATCTACACACGCACACCCCTACCTACACACACACACCTACTTACACACACATCTTCTACACGCACACACACACACACCTACCTACACACACATACATATCTTCTACACACACACACACACACACACACACACACACACACACACACACACACACATATCTTCTACCTACACACACATACACATCTTCTACACACACACACATACATATCTTCTACACACACACACACACACATATCTTTACCTACACACACATACACATCTTCTACACACACACACACACACACACACACATACATATCTTCTACCTACACACACACACACATCTTCTACCTACACACACACACACACACACACATATCTTCTACCTACACACACACACACACACACACACACACACACACACACACACACACATATCTTCTACACACACACACACATATATCTTCTACACACACACACACACATGAATCTGCTCCTCTTCATCAGCGCCTCTTGTTGTCTTTAGTTGCACATGTGATGAATATTCATGGCGCCTCATGAATATTAATGAGCTCTTTATGTTGCTGTAATATATTCTCAGCAGTGGATCCGGCTGTTTTCTCACCACCTGTGTGCTTTTAATTTATTTTACATGTTTTTTTGCGTCTCCGAGGACAGAAAACTAAACAAAGTGAATCTGCAGCGTTGAGGTTTAACTCTGGAAAGTTTTAGCTTCACGTTAATTATTCAAATAAAAACGTGAGTTCAGGCTGTGACGCGTCATCAGGTCAGCGACGTGCCCAGAGTTTATGAAGGGCAGAAAATAAAGAAACGGTGTCTTTACTATGGAAGAGGGAACTTTAACACGTGTTTGGGCTCATAGAGGGCACTTTAATATACTTTGTGGCTCCAAAGGGAACTTTAGCATGTGTTTTGGCTCCTAGAGGGAACTTTTACACATGTTTTGACTCCATGAAGGCACTTTAGGATATGTTTGGGCTTCATGAAAGCACCATATCATGTGTTTTTGCTGCCATGAGGGCACGTTTTAATTCCTAGATGGTACTTTAGCATGCATTTGACTCCTAGAGGGCACTTTAACACATGTTTTGGTCCCCAAGAGGGCACTTTAGCAGACATTTTGGCTCCTAGTGGGCACTTTAGCACATGGTTTAGCTGCCATTAGGGCACTTCAGCACACCTTTGTGCTCCTAGAGGGCACTTTAGTACAAGTTTTAATTCCTAGATGGTACTTTAGCATGCATTTGACTCCTAGAGGGCACTTTAACACAGGTTTTGGCTCCTAGAGAGTACTCTACAATACATTTTGTTTACCATGAGGGCACTTTAGCACACATTTTTGCTCCTAAAGGGCACTTTAGCACATGTTCTAGCTGCCATGAGGACACTTTACCACTAAATTTGACTCCTACAGAGCAATTTCACACACCTTCTGGCTCCTAGAGGGCACTTTAGTATAAGTTTTAATTCCTAGATGGTACTTTAGCATGCATTTGATTCCTAGAGGGCACTTTAGTATAAGTTTTATAAGTATTAAGTTTTTAGATGGTACTTTAGCATGCATTTGATTCCTAGAGGGCACTTTAACGCACGTTTTGATCGCCAAGAGGGCACTTTAGCACACATTTCTGCTCCTAGAGAGTACTCTACAATACGTTTTGTTTACCATGAGGGCACTTTAGAAGACATTTTTGCTTCTAGAGGGCACTTTAGCACATATTCTAGCTGCCATGAGGGCACTTCAGCACACCTTTTTGCTCCTAGAGGGCACTTTAACACACGTTTTGATCGCCAAGAGGGCACTTTAGCACACATTTCTGCTCCTAGAGAGTACTCTACAATACGTTTTGTTTACCATGAGGGCACTTTAGCAGATGTTTCAGCTTCTACAGGGCACTTTAGCACACATTTAGCTTCTTAAGGGCACTTTAACAATAGTTTCAACTGCCATGAGGGCACTTTAGTATGCATTGTGCCTCCTAGAGGGCACTTTAGCAGGTGTTTTGTCGCCTAGAGGCCACTCTAAAATATGTTTAGCTCATAGAGGGCACTTTAGCATGTGTTTGACTGCCATGAGGGCACTTTAGCACAAGTCCCCCCCATAACCAGTAAAACTAGAAAGCTACTAGATCCACTGAGTGTCAGCATCTTAACACTGATGGTTTTTCTGTTCAGTTCGAGCCAGAAGATAAAACCTAATCACTAATAACATCAGTTTAGCTGATAATCAATAACTCTGATAATCAATAACTCTGATCATCAATAACTCTGATTTATTCTAATTTATAATGATGCTATTATTATGAAGCAGTGAGTGAGAGTTTGACTGAATCTTCTATCGACACCTTTAATCCTCTGACTGAAATGGTAATGAGTCTAATCCTTGGCTCCGCCCCCTCGTTTCCCACTATTGATCAGGTTATTGATAAAGTCTGATCACGTAGACCAGGACGTCCTCAACGCCACCGCGTCTGATCTTTATTTAAATTCAGCGTGGACGGATTCTTTCTGCTCAACTAAAGCTGTGGAACCAGGAGGAGATGAAAAAAAACTTTATTGATCCCAGAGTCGAGGACGTTCTCTAAAGACCTGTAGAAAGTCCAGTTTGTTGGAATTATTCAGCAAACTTTATTATTTAGTTAGTTCAAGACTCATGTTCAATATAAACGTGTTGTTTTTAGTCTGGTTATTTCTTTACTTAAAGCTGATGCTTTTATTTTGAAAGCCTAGAATAGTTTTAGTCATGTTTAGTCCTGTTGTTTAGTAGATTGTTTCCAAAACTTTATTTAGACATCATAGATTTACAAAGTGCAGGAGATCAAAGAAAACTTTTTCACAAACTTTATTTTGTAAATGCAGATTTACAAAAACTTTATTGAGGAAACGTAAATTTACAAAGTGCAAGAATCCACGAAAACTTTATCGAGAAAACATCGATTGACAAACTGCATTTCAGAAACTGTTTTTTTCTTCTTCAAATCTTTATTTACCAAATGTAGATTTACAAAGTGAGTGAGTCTGCAGAAAACTTTACTTTTATTTTCTTATATCTCTTGTGGTTTATTAGAATCCAGAATAAAACGACGTGGACCATCAATAAAAGACTCCTCACACTTTCCTGTGGAGATAAAATCACCTGGAATTGATGTTCTGGAATAATTCAAACGCTTATCTATAATAGAGAAGAGAAGCCCAGAGTTGTAACTATCTATGCATCTATATATATCTTTAAATACGCTTGCCTTGCTCTTTTAATTCCTGAATTATAAGTGAATAACACCACTTACTCTCTGCCCTTCGGCTCCTTATCACTTCATTAACGGATGAACTTTTACACAAATGTTTAATCAGGACACGTTGAACCCGACGGTGACGTTTAACGCGTCGACTGGATGAGGAAACAGATAAAACCTTCTTTATTCAAACCGTAGAGAAATTAGTCAGATTACTGTGTTTTTCCTGCTGAAATGTGGAGTTTTGACTGTGATTTATTGTGACTCGTGAACAAACACATGAGCCTGAGGACGTGTGATAATCTGCTGCTGATAATAAACTAATAATAAATCCAACCACATCATTCAGTGACTCTTCTGCCTCTAATCAGGAGAATATTCCTCCAACTTCACTCGTTATGTGTAGTTTTCACTTTTCTCAGCATTATTTAGATTAATGAACCTGTTTATATCTATTTAATCATTAAAGTTTCTAGTTTTAAATGGTTCAAACATCAACTATAGCGTTAAACTAGAGATTTATTCTATCCACATGTTCATTATTATCCAAACCATCAACATCTTTACATTCATTTAGATTTAAGACCTTCTTACATCACATCTGGACAGTTTCCAGCCGTTTTCAGTCCTGATTCGACGTCTTTGCTGCTTCTAGTTAGTTTCACTGCTTCCAGTAACAGATGTGAAACGTCCTCGTCTCTTTTCTGTCTCTGCGTCAGTTTCTCTGCAGCAGAACGAGTCAAACCTGCTGCTGGACGTCAGACGATGCTTTGAACTGAGCTTCGTGTCTGACGCTGACGTCTTGATGCTGCAGGAAGTTTCTCTGTGAAGGAGAATTACAGTTTATTCACTGAGTTTTACTCCAAACGTCAGAGAATTCAAGTTTATTCACTGAGTTTTACAGGGTCCTGCAGGGGTCAGAGGGTCTGAGGGTCTGAGGGTCTGAGGGTCAGAGGGTCTGAGGGTCAGAGGGTCTGAGGGTCTGAGGGTCTGAGGGTCTGAGGGTCAGAGGGTCTGAGGGTCTGAGGGTCTGAGGGTCCTGCAGGACGTTAAACCTCCAGCACTTTCTCAGCCCGTCATCCTCCGGATGAATTAGCTCCGGCCTTCCTCGGAATCTCGGCTGTTGTCATGGTAACGGCAGGGCCGGGGCCGCCTGGGATCAGAGAGGAACACAGGAACATCCCTCTTCATTCACGTATTTGATGTTTGATCTGCTTTTATATCACAAACGGCTCCGTTCGATTAAAGAGAATCACACGTGTCATCAGCCTGGATCCAATTATTATCATCATCAGCATCATCGCCATGGTTACAGTATTAGAAACGTCAGAAATCTGCTGTTTAAACCTAAAAAACACTGTAATTAAACAGGATGAAGGTGAAAACAGGGAAGTTTCCTCTGGAGATAAAGTTCACATCCATCCTAACATCCTACATCCTAACATCCATCCTACATCCTAACATCCTACATCCTAACATCCATCCTACATCCTAACATCCTACATCCTAACATCCATCCTACATCCTCATATACATCCTAACGTCCATCCTACATCCTCATCTACATCCTCGCATCCATCCTACATCCTCACATCCATCCTACATCCTCACATCCATCCTACATCCTCATATACATCCTAACATCCATCCTACATCCTCACATCCATCCTACATCCTCACATCCATCCTACATCCTCACATCCATCCTACATCCTCACATCCATCCTACATCCTAACATCCATCCTACATCCTAACATCCATCCTACATCCTAACATCCATCCTACATCCTCATATACATCCTACATCCTAACATCCTACATCCTCACATCCATCCTACATCCTCACATCCATCCTAACATACATCCTACATCCTAACATCCTACATCCTCACATCCATCCTACATCCTCACATCCATCCTACATCCTCACATCCATCCTACATCCTAACATCCATCCTACATCCATCCTACATCCTCACATCCATCCTACATCCTCACATCCATCCTACATCCTCACATCCATCCTACATCCTCACATACATCCTACATCCTAACATCCATCCTAACATACATCCTAACGTCCATCCTACATCCTCATATACATCCTACATCCTAACATACATCCTAACATACATCCTAACATCCATCCTACATCCTAACATACATCCTACATCCATCCTACATCCTCATATACATCCTACATCCTAACATCCTACATCCTAACATCCATCCTACATCCTAACATCCATCCTACATCCTAACATCCTACATCCTAACATCCATCCTACATCCTCATATACATCCTACATCCTAACATCCATCCTAACATACATCGTAACATCCATCCTACATCCTAACATCCTACATCCTAACATGTATCCTACATCCTAACATCCATCCTACATCCTACATCCTAACATCCATCCTACATCCTAGCATCCTACATCCTAACATCCTAACATCCATCCTACATCCTAACATCCATCCTAACATCCTAACATCCATCCTACATCCTAACATCCATCCTACATCCTAACATCCATCCTACATCCTAACATCCATCCTACATCCTAACATCCATCCTACATCCTAACATCCTACATCCTACATGTTTGTGGATTGTGTTTATTGCTCTATAACTTTATTGTGTAGAACTAAGATTCTGCTGGTTTTCTGGTGAGTTTGGGGTCGTTTTCTTGTTGAAACTCACATTTCAAGTGTATTTTTTCCTCTTCAGCATCAAACAACATGACGTCTACAAGTGTTCTGATATAGGCAAACTGATCCATGACGACTTGTTTTTGTGCTGAAGAGGAAACAATTTGCCTAAAAACTCATCAACCGACCTGAAGAGAATCTTGTTGTGTCCAAGAACATCGACCAAACACTGGAAATACCTTTAAAATGTCAGTGTATAATTACTGTATGAAATATTATTGGACACAAGGTCAAAGGTGATGAAAACACTCCGTTTAATATAAAATAAATCAATATTTTATAATAATTTGATCCCTTCAGCTGCTGTTTTTACCTTCGCCTCGGTTAAAACACAGCTTCATTATTTATAGCAGTGGAACGTATGAATCTAACCTCGTATATTCACTTCAAAGACACGATGGAGGGAACTTCACGCTCCTCACGCAGCTTAAATGTTTTAGATTCAAATCTGTCCCCAAGTTTCAAACCTGACGACGAA
This sequence comes from Lepturacanthus savala, assembly GCA_030544235.1. Lineage (NCBI taxonomy): Eukaryota > Metazoa > Chordata > Actinopteri > Scombriformes > Trichiuridae > Lepturacanthus > Lepturacanthus savala. Next base: position 22,078,875 of record CM060483.1, read on the forward strand.
CGACGAAATAAATCAAATCTAAAATAAATAAATCTACAGCAGCTAGAATCAGTTAAATCCTGGTTTTGATCTTTGTTCACGGTGAAAAATCCACTGAATAATCACATTGAACAGCCTCTGACATGTTGTGGAAGTTGTAAATTGAATCTCAAACTTTATCGAACAATAGAATCATTACAAATTCAAGTAGTAAGACTGTCTTATTAAATAAACCTCCTTCATAGCTTTTGCATTTTTATTTATTTTTTATTCATGTTCTTGTATAAATTATAGTTTGATACTTGAACGTTCCACCACGATTTCACGATTTATTTTTGGTGATTTTTGTGTTTTAAAAGACCCATTTTGAAGAATTTTAAGCTAATTTGAAGGTTTCATGTCCCCTCCTCCTTCCCCCTAGTCGCTGTTGCTATGGTAACGTCCATCGTTAGAGCTCGTTAACGATCTGATCTTAACGAGACGACTGGTAAAAAAAAAAAAAAAGAGGCTGATTTTAGACAAATTCTCAACAAGACTTACTGGCTTTTACATGCTAGTTTGGTTTCTTCCATGTAGCTAGCTGCTAGCTGCTAGCTGCTAGCGAAATTAGCCGTTAGCCCGTTGGAAAAGAGCATCTGGACCGAACCACTTTGAGGAGTAAAGGGGGGGAGGGGAGCGTTTATTTAACATTTCTTTGACATTAAAAATCATTTTTAATTAGAAAACATGTAAATTCTCTGGTTCCAGCTTCTCTGATGATCTTTGGTTCCTGGTTGAAACCGTTAACAGTGATGATGTCACCGCTGATCGATCAGCCCTGATCAATAATATCAGCCTGCTGTTCTCCTCCTATTGATCCTCGTTTCTCGCTCCATGAGCTTCAGGATCAGGATTCAGCTCATTTCACTGAACGTTGTGCAGCAACTTCCTGTTAAATTCAGAAAAAACGACTAAAAAAAACAGATTTTAAAGACGTTTAACTTTAAAACTCGGCTGTTGAGCTGCAGCAGAGACTCATTAACAGCAAATATTAACAGTTTTTAATGAATTATTGAATGAGAAGTACATTAATTATAATATACATCTAAAAAATCCATATTCTAAATGTTTGTTAATGCTGGAAAATAACAAGAGGTCGACTGGGATCAGAATTAATGATGTTTAGAAATAATTAATAAAAATTATTCAGTTAATTAAAGAAAACGTCAATATTCAGACATTTATAATCCACATAGGAGCTGATATTGATTTGGAGAAAGGTGTGTGTGTGTGTGTGTGTGTGTGTGTGTGTGTGTGTGTTCCAGTGAAAACAAGAAACTTTGACTTAAAGTGTGTAATAAACTGTTTTATGTCAACTTTTCTGGCTCTTGAGCTGCAAACATTCAGTTACCAGCTAGATGGCTAATTAGCTAAATATTAGCTTAATATTAGCTCATTAGCTATCTTAATAATAAATAATAATAATTATAATAAGACATTTTACAATAATTAGATGAAGACAAAAACAGACGTACAGGGACAGGGATTTAAATAAAGTTGTTTGCAGCTAGATGGCTAATTAGCTAAATATTAGCTCATTATTATGTGTGTGTGTGTAGCTGACATGTCTTAGTTCAGTGTGTGTGTGTGTGTGTGTGTAGCTGACATGTCGTAGTTGTGTGTGTGTGTGTGTAGCTGACATGTCGTTTGTGTGTGTAGCTGACATGTCGTAGTTGTGTGTGTGTGTGTGTGTGTGTGTAGCTGACATGTCGTAGTTGTGTGTGTGTGTGTGTGTGTGTGTGTGTAGCTGACATGTCGTAGTTGTGTGTGTGTGTAGCTGACATGTCGTTTGTGTGTGTAGCTGACATGTCGTAGTTGTGTGTGTGTGTAGCTGACATGTCATTGTGTGTGTGTGTAGCTGACATGTCATTGTGTGTGTGTGTAGCTGACATGTCGTAGTTGTGTGTGTGTGTAGCTGACATGTCGTAGTTGTGTGTGTGTGTGTGTAGCTGACATGTCATAGTTGTGTGTGTGTGTGTGTAGCTGACATGTAGCTGATGTGTTGTAGCAGGGCTCAGCGTGTGGTGACGTGTGATGTCACAACCGCACGTTTCTTCCACATTTGATTTTCTGTTTTTCAGTAGAAACTGCAGCTGAACATTATTTAACCAGAACGACAGAATGACACACACACTGTGAGCTGCTCATTACTGATGCTGCTGAGAGGCTTAGACACACACACACACACACACACACACACACACACACACACACACACACACACACACACACACACACACACACACACACACAGCGGTACAGTAACTCTGAGCGCTATCATTAGTCTGATTCACTGCTGCTGGTTCACCTCCATCAGCTGATGCTGCTGACAGGACACACACACACACACACACACACACACACACACACACACACACCGTGTGGTAAATAGAAGTTTTGACGCCTTTTATCATCAAATAAAAACTGACTTTTCATTAAATCAGACGCTGCTGATTAATCCCTTTAATTAAACTAATTATCAGAGAAACAGAAACGACCTTTGACCTTTAGTGACATTAACAACATTTAGTTCTAAACAAAGACTCTGTTGTTCTACACGTCATAACAACATCATTATAACAGCATCTTTAATGTGTGTGTGTTTCTAATTAAATCTGTTTAATTGAATTTGAACCAGACGTCGTTAATCTGCATAAATTATAATTAATACGCTGCAAAAAATGTCAATTAACCAGCAGAAATATCTGTTTACTTCACTAAAAACTCATTTTTTACAGTAGATTAATTCAAACTGGATGATTAATAATTATTTGAATGATGCTACAGATTAATAATCATATTATTTTATATATATAATCAATATTTCAGCATTAGGAGGAGTTGTGGGTGTTTGGATCAGTGTTTTGTTGCAGCTAATTTGAATTAAATGTAAAATAAATACGTCAAACAGTGAGTTCATTATTTTATTTGGTGAAATTTTGATGCTCACGTGTCAGATTTCAGGGATATCCTGGTCATGTGACCTCATAAATCGCTTGTCCTTCAAAATAAAAGCCCCTTTTTTACGGCTAACTGTAAAAACATCACTTTTTTTTAAATAAAAATGAAGATAAAGCGATTGTTTCCATATAAAAGGATTAATAATACATTTTACTGCCTTTAGGTTCAGATTCAGTAAAAACACAGGAAGTAAAAGCTTCATCCTCAGAGACGAGGATGTTTAATTAGTCGTCATGGAAACGTCGGCTGCTGCTTTTGTTGTTGTTGGCCTCCGATAAAAAGAAACAACAAATAAAAGGAGATCGTATTCAGCAGCAGATTCACATGTGAACGTGCTGCTGCCAACACACGTAAATAAATAAATAAAAAGCTGCAGCAGGATAATTAATCCCTGAGAAGATGAAAACACGAAGGAGACGTTTGGGTGGATGGATCAGTGTTTGATTCACGGCTGGAAATATAAAAAAAAGACAAAGAAATGACAGGAAATAACAAGAACTAATTATTATTATTATTATAGAGAATAAAGAAACAGGAAATAACAAGAACTAAACAGGAAACAGGAAATAACAAGAACTAAACAGGAAACAGGAAATAACCAGAGAATTTAGATGTTTTATTCTGAAAAAATGACTCAAATCCATTAATTGATGATCAGATTGTTGATTAATGTATTAATTAATCAACTAATTGTTGCAGCTCTAAACATGTTCTACTATTTTATTTATTTAGTCAGATTTAAGTTATAACATGAATCATTTTAAGGCTGTGGCTAAAATGAATCTATCAATTAAAATGATTGATTAGTTGATTGGTTCATAAAATGACTCAAATCCATAAATCAAATATTTTTAGTAGTTTAGTATATTTTTTTTGTTTTTTTATGTATTTATTTTTATTATTTTTGATTTTTTAATTATTTTAATATCACAATAATTTTAGTAATTTTTTATTTTTTACTAGTTTCTGTTTTTTTCTTGTTTTTTTACTTAATTAATTATTATTATTATAATTAACTTTTATACGTTCATAAAACCAACCATCACCTATTGATTATAGAATTAATTAGAGCAGGAGCAGGAGGAGGAGGAGCAGGAGGAGGAGGAGCCCTCAGGATGCTCCTCCTCCTCCTCCTCCTCCTCTTCCTCCTCCTCCTCCTGCTCCTCCTCCTCCTCTTCCTGCTCCTCCTCTTCCTGCTCCTCCTCTTCCTCCTCTTCCTCCTCCTCCTCCTCCTCCTCCTCCTCCTCCTCCTGCTCCTCCTCCTCCTGCTCCTCCTCCTGCTCCTCCTCCTCCTCCTCCATCTTATTTTTCCGTCCTTCCTGTGACTCCAACATCAAGCCTCCAGTTATTAATCATGTATAATGTGACGCTGCATCAATGACGTTGTTTTATCTTCATGTTGCTGCGAGTTTCATCAGAAACAAAAGGAAAAAAAGCTGCTTTAATGTTGAAGGAGAAGAAGTTGATGCTGGTTTCCTGTTAGTTACTGCTCACTTCCTGTTCACTTCCTGTTTACTTCCTGTTTACTTCATGTTTAATTACTGCTCACTTCCTGTTTACTTCCTGTTTATTTCTTGTTTACTTCCTGTTCACTTCCTGTTTACTTCATGTTCAATTACTGCTCACTTCCTGTTTACTTCCTGTTTACTTCATGTTCAAATACTACTCACTTCCTGTTTACTTCCTGTTTATTTCTTGTTTACTTCCTGTTTACTTCCTGTTTACTTGCTCATTTCCCATAGATGTACATAAACAGGCTAGAATTCTTGTTACACACAGTTTGGTTTGTTATCAACGTGGCTATGATAAATATATATGTATATATTAAATATAAATAAATATAATAAAAATAAGTAGCTATATAATATATATACATAAACATTTTCAGTGTCATATCTACACCTCTGATGTTTATAACAAACCAAACTGTTTGAAAACTTAAAGTTTTGTTCATTTAAAAGAACATAAACCATTAAAATACATTGTTATGGGGGAGTTCCCTGTAGTAAGATGGCCGCCGTAGTGGACGTTCGACTCCATTGGTCGTCAGCATGGACGAGACATCTAGACCTTCTATGTAGATCTATGGTCACTTCCTGTTTACTTCCTGTTTACTTCCTACTTGCTTCCTGTTTACTTCCTGCTCACTTCCTGTTTACTTCCTGTTTACTTCCTGTTTCATCATCTCTGTCACTTTTCACTTCAAAGTACTTTATTGTGTTATTTTCATATTATTTATATTATTAGCCTGATAAACATGATTAAAGCAGCTGGTTATTAATTAACTAATTAATTAATTAATTAATTAATTCCAGAATAAACAGTCGCCATCATTCAATCATAAACTCTGATAATATCTTCTATCATTTTAAATCTTAAAGTAAAATAGTAATAATATTATAACTGGTCAATTCTCTTAATTCAAATCAAGTAACTTTATTGACAAGAACAAATAAAACAGTTTAATGATACAGAACATTAATATGAACTGATATTAAATATGATTTTTACTGTAGATTTGAAGGTGATTTATTTTATCTTCTATTTATTTTATCTTTATTCTATTTATTTTATTCTTTATTCTATTTATTTTATCTTTATTCTATTTATTTTATTCTTTATTCTATTTATTTTCTACATGCATCATGTTGCTGTTTCTTCTGTTTCCATCTCGTCTTTTTTTATTTTCTGATTCTCACCTTGAATAAACCATAACTAAAGATAGATTGATGTGAAGGAGGTGATGGAGGAGGAGGAGGAGGAGGAGGAGGAGGAGGAGGTGAAAGAGGCCAAGGACAATGGGGGGAGGAGGAGGAGGTGAAGGACAAGGATGATGAAAAGGAGGAAGAGGATGAAATAAAGAAAAGGAGGACGGGGACGAGGAGAAAAGAGGAGCAGAGGAGGAGGAGGAGGAGGAGGGAGACAAGGACAAGGAGGAGGAGGTGAAGGAGGAGGTGAAGGAGGAGGAGGAGGGAGACAAGGACAAGAAGGAGGAGGAGGAGGGAGACAAGGACAAGAAGGAGGAGGAGGAGGTGAAGGAGGAGGAGGAGGAGGACGAGGAGGAGGAGGAGGAGGAGGTGAAGGACAAGGATGATGAAAAGGAGGAAGAGGATGAAATAAAGAAAAGGAGGACGGGGACGAGGAGAAAAGAGGAGCAGAAGAGGAGGAGGAGGAGGAGGAGGAGGAGGAGGGAGACAAGGACAAGAAGGAGGAGGAGGTGAAGGAGGAGGTGAAGCAGGAGGTGAAGCAGCATCACATCGATCTAAACCTCCTCCTTTCATCATTTATCCAATAATTAAATATCAAACCCACAGTTCAGTGTCTCCTTTTTCAAAATAAAAGCGCTGAGTCTTTTATTGTGAAGGGGTCTTCAGCAGATTAAAGTCGTTAACTGTCTCCGAGGAAGCTGAGTTCACGTTGATTCATCACCTGTCGTCTCCTCTGCTTTTATTTTTAAAACCTCAGACAACTTCCTGCTCCACTTCAGCCTCTTTGACCCAAAACTCTGCTTTTATTTTCTTCTTCATGTCGTCAGGTTCAGGCTGAGAATCAGCATTTATCAGTATTTAAGTAGTATTCAGTAGTATTTAAGTAGTATTCAGTAGTATTTAAGTAGTATTCAGTAGTATTTAAGTAGTATTCAGTAGTATTTAAGTAGTATTCAGTAGTATTTAAGTAGTATTCAGTAGTATTTAAGTAGTATTCTGTGGTATTTAAGTAGTATTCAGTAGTATTTAAGTAGTATTCAGTAGTATTTAAGTAGTATTCAGTAGTATTTAAGTAGTATTCAGTAGTATTTAAGTAGTATTCAGTAGTATTTAAGTAGTATTCAGTAGTATTTAAGTAGTATTCTGTGGTATTTAAGTAGTATTCTGTGGTATTTAAGTAGTATTCAGTAGTATTTAAGTAGTATTCAGTAGTATTTAAGTAGTATTCAGTAGTATTTAAGTAGTATTCTGTGGTATTTAAGTAGTATTCAGTAGTATTTAAGTAGTATTCAGTAGTATTTAAGTAGTATTCAGTAGTATTTAAGTAGTATTCAGTAGTATTTAAGTAGTATTCTGTGGTATTTAGTAGTAGTCTGTGATATTTAGTAGTAGTCTGTGGTATTTAGTAGTATCCTGTAGTATCATGTAGTATTTTAGTAGTATCCTGTGGTATTTTCATAGTATTCTGTAGTATTTTAGGAGTATCCTGTCATATTTAAGTAGTATATTGTTGTATTTTAGTATTATCCTGTAGTATTCTGTACTATCCTAGTAGTATCATGTAGTATCCTGTGTGTATATATATATATATATATATATAATATATTATAATATTATTATTTATATTAATATTAGATTAATATCAAACCTTCGTTTTAATTGATCTGAATCAATTTAACATTTAAACACGTCGTCACTTCATAGAAACGTTTAATTAATTAAATTAATTTTAATAGATGAGGATATTTCTGTTGGTGTAAATTGAATAAAATTAGAATAAATGAGATTAAAATTTTTAAACTATCAGACAAAATTAGAAAAATGTGTTTAAAAAAGACAAAAATATGTAAAAAAAAAAAAAAAACTAAAATATGAGACAAAAAGATGCAAATATGAGATTAAAAAGATAAATGTGGCAAAAAATTATAAAAATATGAGAAAAGAACATTAAAATATGAGAATAAAAAGCCTGAAATATGAGACAAAAGTACAAAAATATGATAAATATGAGACCAAATTATGAAAATGTGAGAAAAAATAGATTATATGTGAGATTAAAAAGGCTAAAACGAGATAAAATGACAAAAATATGTGGAAAAAACATCAAACAACAGCTTCAGACTAATAATAAATAAATAATGAAATAAAGACGTGAATGTTTTTGATGTTTACTGTAAATATTATAAATTTAATCATTTATTAATCTGGTTTAATACTTTAATGACATGAAGGTCAGTTTGCTAGCAGCTAATTAATTAGCCGCTGCTTTGTTCTAGATTAGCCACCGGTTAGCGTTAGCGCTGGAGCTTCATCATCGCTGCTTATTAAAGAATAAAGTAAATTAAAAAACGGCTTTGAGCTGCTGCCACTTTGATGTCGCTAATTAGCTTCGATGCTAACGCTGGAGTCCGGGATGAGGCTGAGAGGAACATGAATAAATGAAGAGGAAACATGGAGGAAGAGGAGGAAGAAGTCTCTAAAGTTAGGAAGAAATGATACGATTTATTATTCTACTGGAAATAAGATGTAAAATATTCAGATTTGAATTCAACTAAAGTCACATTTAGTCGTTTCTGTAGGAAATAATGTCAATGTTTGATTGACAGATGTTGTAGGGGGCGTGTCTATATTTGATTGACAGCAGCTTGAGGAGGTGTGTCTATAATTGATTGACAGCATCTAGAGGGGGCGTGTCTATAATTGATTGACAGCATCTAGAGGGGGCGTGTCTATCTTTGATTGACAGCAGCCTGAGGGGGCGTGTCTATCTTTGATTGACAGCAGCCTGAGGGGGCGTGTCTATCTTTGATTGACAGCAGCCTGAGGGGGCGTGTCTATATTTGATTGACAGCAGCTTGAGGAGGCGTGTCTATATTTGATTGACAGCAGCCTGAGGAGGCGTGTCTATCTTTGATTGACAGCATCTAGAGGGGGCGTGTCTATCTTTGATTGACAGCGTCTAGAGGGGGCGTGTCTATCTTTGGTTGACAGCATCTAGAGGGGGCGTGTCTATCTTTGATTGACAGCGGCCTGAGGGGGCGGGTCTTTATTCAGTGACCTCATATCTCAGCCAAACTTCGCCGTAGAAACATGAAATCTCTCGCGGGTGTTTATGTCCGCCTCTCTGGTCTAACTTCATCCTGTTGCCGTGGCAACGTGCAGCTATATTTATTATTATCACTACATAACCCGTGTATTAAACGCAGCGGAGTCTGATCAGATGAACGTTATCGGTTATTTTCTGAACCAGTAACGAGCTGATGGTTTTTAATGAGCCGTTTACGCTCGTTGGTTTTAATCGTTCAGTTCCTGGTTGGACTTGGTGACGCCTGATTGGTCAGTTTGACCGTTTGCAGCAAATGAAGCGAAACCAGCGAGAAAAACCCGTTGATGTTTAGAAGGAACACGAAGCTCATGTTGTACTTTTATTGGACGTTACTTTATTATTCACAATGATTTATTCATGTCTACAGTGGTTTTTAGGAGCGATTCATCATCATCGTTTTGATGATGAAACTTTCAGCAGCAACGATATTTCATCATAAAAAACAACAACTTAACACGGAGAATGATGCAGAAACGGCAGAAAGTTTCATCCAGTTTATAAATGAGAATAAAAGAGATGATTTCCCCTCAGACGCTGCAATAAATAAGGATATTCACACAGAAGAAAAGAAGGAATCATTTAATTCATCATTTAACAACATTTAACTCAGAGTTTAAGGTGCTTCTGTCCAGATTAATGATAGAAAATCACCACTTTTAGGTTAAAATGATCAAATATCACTTTAAACATTCAATTCCCCATGAAACAAAACACTGATCCAAACACCCACAACTCACCATGACTCATCAGATTTAAATATCAGACTGAATCAGTCAAATTCTCCTTTTAACGACAATGATAAAATTTATTTTGCTGTTTCCATCCATTATGTTAATTTAATCAGCTGTAAAATCCAATAAAAACATCATTTTAATTAAAAATATTAGTTTTAATATTTTATTAATATATTTAATGTTTGATTTTAATTTTAAAAAATGGTAAAATTATTAAAAATAGTAAAATAAACCTCAATAGAATCATATATATAAATAAATAAATATATTTATATTATAAATAAATAAATAAAATGTGATGTGACTATTCCTGATGGGGATTAGAATTATTTATTATTTTAATTTTAATATTATTATATATAATAACATCTCGGGTTAATTTCAACACATTTATTTAATTAAATATTTTTTATCAGCAATAAAAGTTTGATTCAAACATTAAATGAAGCTCAGAATAAATAAATCAGTTTTATCTCTAATTATTTCTTTATTTTCTTATTTTTATAACATAATTCAACTAATAATTTCAACCAGAGAATTTTATAATTTAGTGAAAACATTTTATTTAATTTTATTTTGTTGAACTAGTGGAACCTGACAAAAATAAAAAATAAATAATAAATAAATAAATAAATAAATAAAATGGTTGTTTCATGCATTAAAATCTTCTATCTATAAAGTATCAGCTAAATTAGCTCATGAATAAAAACTTCATTTAAATAAAGTCATTTAATCCAGTGTAATTAGATGAAGTGGTGGGTGCAGACTATTTCCTGGATTCATGTGTTTTCCTGTTAGAACAAAGACTCGTTAATGACGTCATCGATCTATTAAACTCAGCTGATCAATGGCTGCGATCGATGATTGATTAGCTTCACGCTAGCTGCAGCTCAGGCTAATGAAGCTAACGGTTTATCCAGTGGTGTTTTCTCAGTGAGTCGATGCTGCAGCTGGTTTTATTGTCTCTGAGAGGATGAAGATGAAGATGATGAAGATGATGAAGATGAAGAAGCAGAGAAACATGGTTTGATAA
>CM060483.1:22094434-22121934 GCA_030544235.1 Lepturacanthus savala
TGAATCATCAGTGAATCATCAGTGAATCATCGGTGAATCATCGGTGAATATTCAGTGAATCATCGGTGAATCATTGGTGAATCATCGGTGAATCATCGGTGAATCATCGGTGAATCATCGGTGAATCATCGGTGAATCATCGGTGAATCATCAGTGAATCATCGGTGAATCATCAGTGAATCATCGGTGAATCATCAGTGAATCATCGGTGAATATTCAGTGAATCATCGGTGAATCTTCAGTGAATCCATCGGTGAATCCATCGGTGAATCATCGGTGAATCATCGGTGAAACATCGGTGAATCACCGGTGAATCACCGGTGAATCATCGGTGAATCACCGGTGAATCATCGGTGAATCACCGGTGAATCATCGGTGAAACATCGGTGAATCATCGGTGAAACATCGGTGAATCATCGGTGAATCATCGGTGAAACATCGGTGAATCATCGGTGAATCATCGGTGAATCATCGGTGAATCATCGGTGAATCACCGGTGAAACATCGGTGAAACATCGGTGAATCATCGGTGAATCATCAGTGAGGCTGATGAAATAAATCTGAGATTGTGTGCCCTGAAGTGCCCTCTAGGAGCTAAACATGTGCTAAAGTACCCTTTAAGAGACACCACATGTGCTAAAGTGCTATCTAGGAACCAAAATGTATGCTGAAGTGCTCTCTAGGAGCAAAAAGTCATGCTAAAGTGTCCTCTTACATACCAAAACATGTGCTAAAGTGCCCACTAGGAGACAAAATATATGCTAACATTCCCTCTAGCAGCCAAAACACATGCTAAAGTGCCCTCCATGTGTCAGAAAACATGTTCTAAAGTGCCCTCCAGGAGCCAAACATGTGCTAAAGTGCCCTGTAGGAGGCAAAATATATGCTAACCTTCCCTCTAGGAGCCAAAAGTCATGCTAAAGTGTCCTCTTAGATGCCAAAACACATGCTAACGTGCCCTCTTTGTGTCAAAAACATGTTCTAAAGTGCCCTTTAGGAGCCAAATGTCATGCAGCAACAGCTTAATCTCAACACCAACCTTCTCCTCTGCTTGTTTTTAAAATGCTCTCAGGGCGTAAAAGTGAATTCTGCTAAATTACAGAACTTGACAAGATGTTTTTGCGTCGGAGGAAACTCTGCAGCCCCGAAGGAAAAAAAAACCTCCTCGCTAACGCTAACGACAGATCATGTCTGAGAGCACAAAATTGCACTTGAACATCACCTGTAAATTACTACAGCTCTATTTTTTCTACTGCAGAGCAGCATCACTCCCTCTAATAATCCCAATAATGCACTCAGCCGCTCTGTTACTGCCCCGTTTCCATTTTAGCTTCATTTATCCTCCACTCGTCTTGTTCCCCTTTCAGTCTTCACCTCTCGTCTGATTCGGGGAATTTTTTACAAGTCACGTCATGTTTTCCCCTCCCTCTTCCCGCACCACTGTCATTAAATGTCAAACAATCCGTCCATTTTCATGTCTCCCATCATCCCTCGTTTCTTTCCCCTCCGTCATAATGTCACCATTTACTGCCCCTCCCCCCTCCATCCATCCACATCCCTTCAGGTTTTTTTTTTTTTGCCACTGCAGAGACCACTGACACATAAAAATTACACATAATCCACTTCTCCAGGCTGTCACAGCGCATATATATTTATATATATACCGTATATAGCGTGTGTGTGTGTGTGTGTTTTACAGACGTTGTGGGGACTCACCTTTTTTGTTTCAGGGACAAATAAATGTGAGTCCCCACAAGGTAAATACATTACATTTTATGGAAATGACTGGGCCCAGGAGTGTGTAAGTTTGAAATGATAGAAACACAACCGCGTGTGTGTGTGTGTGTGTGTGTGTGTGTGTGTGTGTGTGTGTGTGTGTGTGTGTGTTTGTGTGCTGTAGAAGTACAGTGTGTCACGTTGCATAAAAAAACGTTTCCTGGGAGAAATAAAACAGTGTGTCTCACTGAAACAGATGCGAAAGTGTGAATCACTGAAATCGTGTGTGTGTGCTTGATTTACAGACGTTGTGGGGACTCACCTTTTTGTTTCGGGAACAAATAAATGAGTCCCCACAAGGTAAATAATTACATTTTATGGAAATGACTGTGCTAAAGGTAATTTATTAAGGCCCCAGGAGTGTGTAAGTTTGAAATGATAGTAACACGACCGTGTGTGTGTGTGTGTGTGTGTGTGTGTGTGTGTGTGTGTGTGTGTGTGTGTGGACGCGTGTGTGTGTGTGTGTGTGTGTGTGTTGTAGAAGTACAGTATGTCACGGTGTGAAATTAACGCCATCCAAGCGTAAAAAAACCTTTCCTGGGAGAAAAAACAAAACTGTGCCTCATTGAAACAGATGACAACACTGGAATCATGTGTGTGTGTGCTTGTTTTACAGACGTTGTGGGGACTCACCTTTCATTACGGGGACAAATAAATGTGAGTCCCCACAAGGTAAATAATATTTTATGGAAATGACTGGGCTAAAGGTTTAGGTAATTTATTAAAGCCCCAGGAGTGTGTAAGTTTGAAATGATAGAAACACAACCGTGTGTGTGTGTGTGTGTGTGTGTGTGTGTGTGTGTGTGTGTGCGTGCGCATTATTTACAGACGTTGTGGGGACTCACCTTTCGTTTTGGGGACAAAAAATAAGGTAAATAATAACATTTCATGGAAATGACTGGGCTTTAGGTTAAGGTAATTTATTAAGGCCCCAGGAGTGTGTAAGTCTGAAATGATAGAAACACGACCGTGTGTGTGTGTGTGTGTGTGTGTGTGTGTGTGTGTGTGTGTGTGTGTGTGTGTGTGTGTGTGTGTGTGCTGTAGAAGTACAGTATGTCACGGTGTGAAATTAACACCATCCAAGCGTAAAAAAACCTTTCCTGGGAGAAAAAACAAAACTGTGCCTCATTGAACACTGGAACACTGGAATCGTGTGTGTGTGTGTGTGTGCTTGATTTACAGACGTTGTGGGGACTCACCTTTTCATTTCGGGGACAAATAAATGTGAGTCCCCACAAGGTAAATAATTACATTTTATGGAAATGACTGGGCTAAAGGTAATTTATTAAGGCCCCAGGAGTGTGTAAGTTTGAAATGATAGAAACACGACTGTGTGTGTGTGTGTGTGTGTGTGTGTGTGTGTGTGTGTGTGTGTGTGCTGTAGAAGTACAGTATGTCACGTTGTGAAATTAACGCCATCCAAGCATAAAAAAAAACGTTTCCTGGGAGAAATAAAACACTGTGTCTCACTGAAACAGATGCGAAAGTGTGAATCACTGGAATCGTGTGTGTGTGAGCTTGTTTTACAGACGTTGTGGGGACCCACTTCTACATTTCAGGGATAAAATATGTGAGTCCCCACAAGGTAAATAAATATATTTAATGGAAATGACTGGGCTTAAAGGCGAGGTAATTCTTTAAGGCCCCAGGAGTGTGTGAGTCTGAAATGATATAAACATTGTGTGTTTGTTTAAGAGACATTGTGGGGACCCAACTTTTTGTTTGGGGACAAAAGAAGGTGAGTAATTCATAATAATACATATTATAATGTATAGATAATAGGTTACTGTGTGTGTGTGAACCTTGTGTGTGTGTGTTGATTTACAGACGTTGTGGGGACTCAACCTTTTGTTTTGGGGACGTCCCCACAAGGTGGATAATTATATTTTAGTGTGAGCGACCGTGTGTGTGTGTGTGTGTGTGTTTATCATGTCGCATATTGATCATTTGAACCCAAACATCATCGTTTCCTCTATAAAAACTCTTTACTCAGTTATTTTGGTTCTTTTACGCTTTTAAAATTCTTGACAATTTGTCAAAAATATGTCTTTTATCAACTAATTTGCATTTTTTCAATTATTGACAAACAGGACATTGACCTACTTGCTGTATTTCCCTGTAATAATAATCCTGACTCGTGTCATATCATTTTATTGCCCCCTCCTCTATAATATATATATATATATACATGTGTGTGTATGTGTCAAACTCAATTTAGTTCATGTTCCACATTCACTGCAACTTGATCTGCAGTTAAATTTACATATAAATAACTACAGATTCCTCCTTTAATGTAGAGAGATGCATATATTGTATATGCATCTGCAATATTGACTCTATTTATTAACCTTTAATTTATGGGAAAAAGGAAAGAAAAGACCAACCAACAGGTTGGTTAGAACTAGGGATGTCCTGATACTGATACTGTACCTTAGTACATGTTTTGGCTGCTATGAGGGCACTTTAGCATGTGTTTTTGGATCCAAGAGGGCACTTTGACATACATTTTTGCTCCTAGTGGTGACTTTAACACACATTTTGACTCCTAGAAGCCACTTTAGCACATGTTTTGGCTCCTAGAAGTCATTTAACCAAGCATTTTGGCTCCAAGATGGAACCAAAGGGGCACTTTAGCACACATTTTTTCTTCCAGGTGCCGCGTTAGCACATATTTTAGCATCCATGAGGGCACTTTAGCACATATTTTTGGTTTCCAAGTGGTATTTTGGGTCCTAGAGGGCACTTTAGCACATGTTTTGAATTCAATGAGTGAACTTTAGCACACATTTTGTCTCCAAGAGGGCATTAAAGCACACATTTTAGCTCCAAGACGGAACTTTAGCATGCATTTTGTCTTCCAAGAGGGCACTTTGACATGCATTTTTGCTTCTAGTGGTGACTTTAACACACATTTTGTCTCCTAGAGGGCACTTTAGCACATGTTTTGGCTCCTTGAGGGCACTTTAGCACATGTTTTGGCTCCTTGAGGGCACTTTAGCACACATGTTTTCTTCCAGGTGCCGCGTTAGCACATATTCTAGCAACCATGAGGGCACTTTAGCACATATTTTTGGTTTCCAAGTGGTATTTTGGGTCCTAGAGGGCACTTTAGCACATGTTTTGAATTCAATGAGTGAACTTTAGCACACATTTTAGCTCCAAGATGGAACTTTAGCATGCATTTTGTCTTCCAAGAGGGCACTTTGACATGCATTTTTGCTTCTAGTGGTGACTTTAACACACATTTTGTCTCCTAGAGGGCACTTTAGCACATGTTTTGGGTGCTCGAGGGCATTTTAGCACACATTTTAGCTCCAAGACGGAACTTTAGCATGCATTTTTGCTCCTAGTGGTGACTTTAGCACACATTTTGACTACAATGAGGGCACTTTAACACACACTTTTTGTTTCCAAGTGGTGTTTTGGCTCCTGGAGGGCACTTTAGCACACATTTTGTCTTCCATGTGCTGCTTTAGCACACATTTTAGCTACCATAAGGGCACTTTAGCACATATTTTTGGTTTCCAAGTGGTATTTTGGCTCCAAGAGGGCACTTTAGAACATGTTTTGACTACAATGAGTGAACTTTAGCACACATTTTATCTCCTAGAAGGCATTTTTTGGCACAGGTCTTGGCTCCTGGAGGGCACTTTAGCATATATTTTGTCTTCCAGGTGCCGTGTTAGCACATATTTTAGCTACCATGAGGGCACTTTAGCACATGTTTTTGGTTTCCAAATGGTATTTTGGCTCCTAGAAGGCACTTTAGAAGATATTCTGTCTTTCAGATGCCATTTTAGCACACATTTTAGCTACCATGAGGGCACTTTGGCACACACTTTTTGTTTCCAAGTGGTGTTTTGGCTCCTAGAGAGCACTTTAGCACACATTTTGTCTTCCATGTGCCGCTTTAGCACACATTTTAGCTACCATGAGGGCACTTTGGCACACATTTTTGTTTTCCAAGTGGTATTTTGGCTCCTAGAGAGCACTTTAGCACACACTTTCATAAATCAGGCCATTAGCTGTTGTCGTGGATCAGTCGACTGTTGTCAGGACACGTAAAGATAAAAACACTAATTTAAAGACAAATGGACCATTTTCCAAGCAGCAAATGAATCTTCATCCGACTCAGAGACACTCAGAGTTTTACTGCAGCAGCTTTTGTTTGTGTTGTTGTTGTTTTTCACTTCTGGCTCCATTAAAACACAGAAACACGTCTCAGGTCACGTTTCTGTTCTCCTGAAGCTGCAGTAATAACTTCTTCTCTGCAGCGAATGGAGATAATGAGGAAACATCTTTAAACACCAGTGACTTCATTAACTCTTTATTCATTCTGCTTTAATTAAACTCACTGAATCATCAGCCTTCGTTAAAAACACCAAACTAAATCTGACCTTTTTCAATATTTAATCTGCTTTATTAATTTCACTACATCCAACTTTATTTAAACAGAAATATGCAACAAAAGCTTTGTTTTTGACCCATTTTTAAGGAGTTGAGCTGAGACTCGCTCTAGAAGCGGATTATTTCACACGTTATCCTGAGAGCGAACATGTTTGAGGCTTTTATTTTGACACCTGTTCTAATCCTCTGTCTGATCAGCTGTTTGTGGTGAAGGAGAAGCTCATTAACACGGATTTAAAACCACAAACAGACAGAAATAATCCTTTAATGCAGACGAGGCTGACAGCTTTGATTGTCAACCAGTGAATAACGAAGCAGAATCAAAGTTGATGGTTTATGACTGTGATCAATGTTTATTTATCTGTTTTATAGTAATTAGAGCTGCAACGATTAGTCGATTAATCGATTAGTTGTCAACTACTTTGATAATTGATTCATGGATTTAATGGATGAGTTTTAAACTTAAGACTCGAGCTGCAACGATTAGTCGATTAATCGATTAGTTGCCAACTATTTTGATAATTGATGAACTGATTTGAGTCATTTTGAAGAAAAAAAATCTCTCGACACCATTTTATGAACCGAACCAATCAAACTAATCGATTAATCAATTAAATAATAGATTAATTCATTATCAGAATAGTTAGTTTCAGCCCTGAAACTAATGATGTTTTAATTTAAATCAGAATTATTCAAGTTTAAAGCAAATAACAGGTAAAACTAAACTATAGCTGCAACGATTAGTTGATTAATCGATCAGTTGTCAACTATTTTGATAATTGATTATTGGATTTAATGGATACGTTTTAAACTTAAGACTCGACTAGACTAACTTAAGACTACAATTAGTTGATTAATCAATTAGTTGCCATGACATTAATCACCAACTACGTTGATTAATTGATTAGTTTCCAACTATTTTGATAATTGATTAACTGATTTGAGTCATTTTGAAGAAACAAATGTCCAAATTCTCTCGACACCATTTTACGAGGCAAACCAATCAAACTAATCGATTAATCAATTAAATAATAGATTAATTCATGATCAGAATATTTAGTTTCAGCCCTGAAACTGGTGATGTTTTAATTTAAATCAGAATTATTCAAGTTTAAAGCAAATAACAGGTAAAACTAAACTATAGCTGCAACGATTAGTTGATTAATCGATCAGTTAGCAATTAATCGTTTCAATAATCTATAGATTAATCAACTGTCAGAACAGTCGTTAGTTGAAGATCTAAGATTTTTAATGTTTTAGTTTAAATTAGAATTATTAAAGTTTAAAAAGATAAATCTAAGCGAGCAAATAATAACGATTAGTTGATTAATCAATTAGTTGCCATGACATTAATCACCAACTATGTTGATTAATTGATTAGTTTCCAACTATTTTGATAATTGATGAACTGATTTGAGTCATTTTGAAGAAAAAAATCTCTAAGCAAGCAAATAACAGGTAAAACATAATTGGAGCTGCAACGATTAGTTGATTAATCGATCAGTTAGCAATTAATCGTTTCAATAATCAATCGATTAATCAACTGTCAGAACAGTCGTTAGTTGAAGATCTAAGATTATTAACGTTTTAATTTAAATCAGATTAAAGTTAAAAAAGAAGTAAAACATGATTAAAGCTGCAACGATTAGTTGATTAATCGATCAGTTCTTAACTATTTGATTAATCATCAACTATTTTGATAATTGATTATTGGATTAATGAGAAAATCTCCAGATTCTCTGGTTCCAGCTTCTTAAATCTGATATTTCCTGATGATTGAAACATTTTCCACTATTTTATGAGCTAAACAACTAATTGATTAATCGATTAATCGTTTCAATAATCAATCAAATATCAGTATAATTGTTAGTTGAATCCCTAAAATTGTTAATGTTTTAATTTAAATCAGACTGAACAAAGTTAAAATAGACAGATTTGAACAAGCAAATAAAGAAGTAACATGATTAAAACTACAACGATTAGTTGATTAATCAATTAGTTGATTAATGAATTAGTTGATTAATCAATTAGTTCTTAACTATTTGATTAATCATCAACAAATTCTCTGGTTCCAGCTTCTTAAATCTGATATTTCCTGATGATTAAAACATTATCCAACATTTTATGAACCAAACAACTAATCAATTAATCGATTAATCGTTTAAATAATCTATAGATTAATCAAATATCAGTATAATTGTTAGTTGCAGAGTTTTTTCCAGAATTGTGTAACACACGTTTGCATCTCAAATAATTCAATAATCGTTAATAATCGACTTATTACACGTAGAATTAAGTGTTTTCAACCTTTATTTCTCGTAATTTGGAGGATTTTGTTTCACAGATGCTGAAAAACGTTTATTGATTTTCTGATGATTCAACCTGAACAAACACAGTAAACATCAAACCTCAGGGCCAAGACATGACGGAGGAAACGGACGAAACACGGAATGTTTCCGTCTTTATGTTTCACGGCTCATCTCCAGGTTTTATCTCCTCCTCGTCGTCGTCATCAGCACTTTTATTCATTACTGGGTGGTTTATATAAACACCTCAGCAGCTTCAGCCTCATCCATCATGTTTCTGGTGAATAAACACACATCTGTGTGTGTGTAGGCCTGTAGGTGGATACACAGGAAACCATTTGATTGAATGTTAAAAACCTACACGCTGCCAGACAATGGCCACTTAATTCCTTGATATTTGATGGAATGTGTGAGGGAGGATCAGATGTGAGTGGAGCCAACACTAGATGCAGATCTGCAGCTTCTATTCATCGCTGAGAGACGTGTTAACGACAGGCGGTGGGATGTTTGTCACTTTAAATGGACTCGTCAGATCCTTTCTCAGCAGCTTCCTGTCATATGTTCTGTCTGACGCTAATACTCAAACCACCGAAGAGGAGAGAAAAGTTACAGCAGAGAATAAAGACGTTCCACCGTGCAGATAAAACCTCAGAGTGCAGCAATAAGCTAAGACGGTTTGGAAAAAACGAGGAAAAGCAGGATTTTAACTTGGTCTCCGAGGGAAACGCTGATGGTTTATGTTTCTGTACCGAGGGATATGTTCATAATCTTCAGCTTCTCTCTGCAGCATGAGGAGGTTTGGGTGGATGAATCAGTGCTTTGGTTCATGTCGTGGCTCCCTACACTATGGGGTGGTGATCCAGCTGTTAATTCATACTAATAACTATTTATAGCCCCGACACAAGCACAACACTGATTAAAGTAGCATCAGCGTAACGTTAGTGTATATTTAGAGTATGGTCAGTGTAACGTTAGCATAAAAACATTAGCATATCGTCAGCATAATGTTAGAGTAACATTAGCATATAGTCAGCATAATGTTAGAGTAACATTAGCATATAGTCAGCATAATGTTAGAGTAACATTAGTATATCGTCGGCATAATGTTAGAGTAACATTAGCATATAGTCAGCATAATGTTAGAGTAACATTAGCATATCGTCAGCGTAATGTTAGAGTAACATTAGCATATCGTCGGCATAATGTTAGAGTAACATTAACATATCGTCAGCGTAACATTAGCATAACATTAGTGTATGTCCGCGTAATGTTAGAGTAACATTAGCATATCATCGGCATAATGTTAGAGTAACATTAGCATATCGTCAGCGTAACATTAGCATAACATTAGTGTATGTCAGCGTAATGTTAGAGTATAGTTAGAGTAACATTATCATAAAAACATTAGCATATCGTCAGCATCATGTTAGAGTAACATTAGCATATCGTTAGCATATCGCCAGCGTAACATTAACATAACATTAGTGTATGTCAGCGTAATGTTAGAGTAACATTAGCATATCGTCAGCATAATGTTAGAGTAACATTAGCATATCGTCAGCGTAATGTTAGAGTAACATTAGCATATTGTCTGCATAATGTTAGAGTAACATTAGCATATCGTCTGCATAATGTTAGAGTAACATTAGCATATCGTCAGCGTAACATTAGCATAACGTTAGTGTATGTCAGTGTAATGTTAGAGTATAGTTAGAGTCACGTCAGTGTAACATTATCATAAAAACATTAGTATATCGTCTACATAATGTTAGCATATCGTCAGCGTAACATTAGCATAACGTCAGCGTATTGTTAGCATAATGGCAGCGTGTTAGTGTAACGTCAGTGTATCATCAGCATATCGTCAGTGTATTGTTAGCATATCGTTAGCGTATTGTTGGCTTATTGTCAGCGTATCATCAGTATAACCTCAGCGTATTGTTAGCATAATGTCAGCGTGTTGTTAGCATATTGAAGAGTCACAGAGCAGAACGACCTAGACAGGAAGTCAGACAGGAAACGCACAAATCACCCAGTTGTTTTTCAAAATAATAAAAAACTATGTGCAGATAAAGGACAACAAAAAATAGACATTTGACCAAATCAATAACAATTTAAACATCAAACAGGTTGTTTGACCTTTGGTGTGTTTTGTTGTTCTCTTTATTCATCGATAGATTTCCAGATGTTTGTGTTTCCTCCACGTTTTGTTGAATCCAGTCGTCTGAACCTGAAGCAGAAATACAGAACACAGATGCATCCGTTCCTGCTGTTCATGCATCGACCTCAGTTCCTCAGCATCGATCTATAACGGCTGCTGAAGTCAATGGCAAAAAATGTCCTCACAGAAGAGGTTGTTTCCCAATACTTGGTCCTCACAAGTACAGTAAAACCAACACACACACACACACCTCGTCTAATGACAGCAGTGTCTCCATATCTGGATGTTGTTATTCACAGTGAGATTTTAACATCTTTATAATGACATTCACAGAATAAACAGGAATAAAACCTCAGCGTGAACCCGGGAGCTGCAGCGTTTTGTTGCTGTTTATAAAGTAAACCACAGCTAAACATTTGGAGGCTGAACAGGTCAGTTAATGAGGACGTGGACCAGGAAAAAGCTGCAGGAACAGACACAGATGGTTGTTAAAGCCCAGAAACTTCAGCCTCAGCAGAGAATCACAAGTTTATTCAACTATTAAAGAAAATCGACCGAGAATAGATTAGTAACCGCCCCGTTCACGTCGCTAATGATGCTAGCTGCTTTAGCGGCTACTTTATCCCTCATGCTAACACAGATCTTAATCCAAGACACGTTCACAGACCCTCGGGAAATCCCAGCACTATCACCAGTACTATTACTAAAAAAAAAAGAACAAAAATGAATAAATGGTAAAAAAAAAAATGTGAAAAAAATGCAAAAACTTGTTCTAAAGTGCCCTCATGGAAGAAAAAAGTGCCTTCTAGGAGCCAAAACAAATGCTTAATTGCTCTCTCTGAGACAAAATACACACTTAAGTGCCCTCCAGAAGCAAAAATGTGTACTAATGTGCCCCCTAGGAGCCAAAACCTGTACTAAAATGCCCTCATGGAAGCCAAAACGTGTACATAAATGCCTTCTAGATTGCTAAATTGCCCTCTCTGAGCCAAAGTCTGTGCTAAAGTGCCTTCTATGAGCAAAAAGCTGTGCTAAAGTGCCCCCTAGGAGCCAATACATGTGATAAAATGCCACCTAGGAGGCAAAAAGGATGCTGAAGTGCCCTCTAGAAGCAAAAATGTGTACTGATGTACCCCCTAGGAGCTAAAACCTGTACTAAAGTGCCCTCATGGAAGCCAGAACCTGTACTAAAGTGCCCTCTAGGAGCCAAAACCTGTACTAAGGTGCCCTCTATGAGACAAAATCTGTGATAAAGTGCCCTCTATGAGCCAAAACACATGCTTGAGTGCCCTCTAGAAGCAAAAATGTGTACTAAAGTGCCCTTGTGGAAGCCAAAACCTGTGCTAAAATGCCCTATAGGAGCCAATACATGTGATAAAATGCCACCTAGGAGCCAAAAAGTACGCTGAAGTGCCCTCTAGGAGCCAAAACGTGTACTAAAGTGCCCCCATGGAAACCAAAACCTGTGCTAAAGTGCCTTCTATGAGCAAAAGGCTGTGCTAAAGTGCCCTCTATGAGCCACACTCTGTGCTAAAGTGCCCTCTATGAGCCACACTCTGTGCTAAAGTGCCCTCTAGGAGCCAATACATGTGATAAAATGCCACCTAGGAGGCAGAAAGGATGCTGAAGTGCCCCCTAGAAGCCAAAACAAATGCAAATGTGCCCTCGCTCTATTTTTGTTTCTGTGTTTCGCTGCTGCTCAAAGTGTTTTAACTGTCCCCTCAGGACAAATAAAGTTCTTTTGAATTTAAATTTGAATTCATTGTGCAGGAGTAGTGAGCTTTGTCCTCTTTGGTTGTTTTTCACACGCTCAACGTACCTTTTTTTCGTGCGTCTCCATGAATAAAACCTGGTCCCTGGAGTTTTTTTTGTTGCTCCAGGCTGCAGCTCCTTCACAGTAAAAACCTTCTTCCTCTTCTTCTGTGTTTTAATCCCAGACGTCGTGACTGGCAGCTTCATTACATCCAGGCTTCAAACGCTGACGAGGAGAAGAATCAGCCGCCATGACACACACACACACACACACACACACACACACACACACATTACAAAGAGTTCTACTGAGAAGGCTTCCATCTGTGCCTATTAAAATATCTGTTTGTGTGTGTGTGTGTGTGTGTGTGTGTGTGTGTGTGTGTGTGTGTGTGTGTGTGTGTGTGTGTGTGTGTGTGTGTGTGTGTGTGTGTGTGTGTGTGTGTGTGTGTGTGTGTGTTTTATGACAACCATGGGAAATGAAATTCCCTCGGAAGTGACTGCTGGATATTAAGGATCCAAAAAAAATACTTAGTAGACCTATGTTATATAAGTATATACGTGTGTGTGTGTTTAAGTGTGAAGTTCACACACTCACACACACACACACACACACACACACCAGTGTAATCTGTCGTGTGACGGGATGTTTGTTGGCTGCAGCATCAGCAGCAGAACAAACTCCAGCGAGGATTTAACTCGTTTTAAAAAGTCTCAAACGCTGATTCAGCAGAAATTAAACAAGTTTTCCTCTGTTCTGTGGTGGTAAAGTGTCCGTTAGGAGCAACAATGTGTGCTGACGTGCCCTTTAGAACCAAAAAATGTGTTAAACTACTCTCTAGGAGCACATATGTATGCTAAAGTGTCCTCTAGGAATCAAAACACATGCTAAAGTGCCCTCTAAGAGCCAAAGAAATTAAACAAGTCAGAGTTTTCCTTTGTTCTGTTGTGGTAAAGTGCCCTCTAGGAGCAACAATGTGTGCTGAAGTGCCCTTTAGAACCCAAAAAAACCTGCTAAACTACTCTCTAGGAGCACATATGTATGCTAAAGTGCCCTCTTGGAATCAAAACACATGCTAAAGTGCCCTCTAGGAGGCAAAATGTGTGGTAAAGTGCCCTCTAAGTACCAAAACATATGCTAAAGTGCCCTCTAGAACCAAAAGAACATGTTAAACTTCTCTCTAGGAGCACATATGTATGCTAAAGTGTCCTCTTGGAATCAGACCACATGCTCTCTAAGAGCTAAAATGTGTGGTAAAGTGCCCTTTAAGAGCAAAAGCACATGCTAAAGTGCCCTCTCAAACCCATAATATGCTAAATTGCCCTCTTGGGACCTAACATTTGTGCTAAAGTGCCCTCTGCAACCCAGGATGTCTGCTAAAGTTCCAACCAAACAAACTGTGGATTAAAAGAACTTATTTTAAAAACCATCTCAAACAGTGACTCAGCAGAAATGAAACCACAGAGTTTTCCTTGAATTTCACCCGTTTGACAACGAAGCTTCAGAAACAGCAGCAGAACACGACTCGGTGACGATGGTTGTTATTTGGTTATATATCAGTTATATAAGTGGTGTTCCAGTTCCAGATATCAGAGGATAGCGCCGGGATTCGAATCGGAGTAAGACTCGTGTTAGCGTGAGGAATCAAGTAGCCGCTAAACCAGCTAGCGTCTTGTGGTTTTTGAGACGTTCCACTTTCGTTACGTAAAAGCTTTGAATTTACGCTGGGAAGCAACATGAGCGTGGAAGTTTGGTTCCTCTTCAGTTCTTCTTCTCTCAGCAGCAACTAAAGTTGTGGGTGGTTGGATCAGTGCTTTATTTCATGGAAAAGTTGCATCAAATTAATATTTGATTATTTTACAGTGAACTTTCTGTTTTTTAACCACCTGAACCACAGAGCTGCACCAGCAGAAAAGGATTTGCATAGATATGCATGCGTCAGAAAGTATGTGAAACGTGAGCTGAATGTTCAGCGTCAGTCTATTAAAAGTATCTCCAGTGTTGTGATGTGTAGAGATGTGACAGGTTATTACAGCTCCATCAACAAATAAATCCTCACAGACAACCAGCCTCTTGTTTCTGACCTAATTAACTGATAAATCCTCAAACTGAGCTGCAGCTTCACCTCAGACCTCATGTTGTGTTTTGCTGCTTTTTACTCTTCAGTCCCATAGACGTCCTTATGTCCCATAGACGTCCTTATGTCCCGTAGACGTCCTTATGTCCTGTAGACGTCCTTATGTCCCATAGACGTCCTTATGTCCCGTAGACGTCCTTATGTCCCATAGACGTCCTTATGTCCCGTAGACGTCCTTATGTCCCGTAGACGTCCTTATGTCCCATAGACGTCCTTATGTCCCGTAGACGTCCTTATGTCCCGTAGACGTCCTTATGTCCCGTAGACGTCCTTATGTCCCATAGACGTCCTTATGTCCTGTAAACGTCCTTATATCCCGTAGACGTCCTTATGTCCCATAGACGTCCTTATGTCCCGTAGACGTCCTTATGTCTCGTAGACGTCCTTATGTCCCGTAGACGTCCTTATGTCCTCTAGACGTCCTTATGTCCCGTAGACGTCCTTATGTCCCGTAGACGTCCTTATGTCTCGTAGACGTCCTTATGTCCCATAGACGTCCTTATGTCCTCTAGACGTCCTTATGTCCCATAGACGTCCTTATGTCCCGTAGACGTCCTTATGTCCCATAGACGTCCTTATGTCCCGTAGACGTCCTTATGTCCCGTAGACGTCCTTATGTCCCATAGACGTCCTTATGTCCCGTAGACGTCCTTATGTCTCATAGACGTCTTTATGTCCCGTAGACGTCCTTATGTCCCATAGACGTCCTTGTGTCCCGTGGACGCTGTTATCTACCATGGATGTCCTTAAGTCCTGTAGACATGTCCCGTGGACGTGTCTTATGTCCCATAGACGTCCTTATGTCCCGTAGACGTCCTTATGTCCTGTAGACGTCCTTATGTCCCATAGACGTCCTTATGTCCCGTAGACGTCCTTATGTCCCGTAGACGTCCTTATGTCCCGTAGACGTCCTTATGTCCTCTAGACGTCCTTATGTCCCATAGACGTCCTTATGTCCCGTAGACGTCCTTATGTCCCATAGACGTCCTTATGTCCCGTAGACGTCCTTATGTCCCATAGACGTCCTTATGTCCCGTAGACGTCCTTATGTCCCATAGACGTCCTTATGTCCCGTAGACG
Source organism: Lepturacanthus savala (assembly GCA_030544235.1). Classification (NCBI taxonomy): domain Eukaryota; kingdom Metazoa; phylum Chordata; class Actinopteri; order Scombriformes; family Trichiuridae; genus Lepturacanthus; species Lepturacanthus savala. The sequence goes on from CM060483.1 coordinate 22,110,055, forward strand.
TCCTTATGTCCCGTAGACGTCCTTATGTCCCATAGACGTCCTTATGTCCCATAGACGTCCTTATGTCCCGTAGACGTCCTTATGTCCCGTAGACGTCCTTATGTCCCGTAGACGTCCTTATGTCCCATAGACGTCCTTATGTCCCGTAGACGTCCTTATGTCCCGTAGACGTCCTTATGTCTCGTAGACGTCCTTATGTCCCATAGACGTCCTTATGTCCCATAGACGTCCTTATGTCCTCTAGACGTCCTTATGTCCCGTAGACGTCCTTATGTCCCGTAGACGTCCTTATGTCTCATAGACGTCCTTATGTCCCATAGACGTCCTTATGTCCTCTAGACGTCCTTATGTCCCATAGACGTCCTTATGTCCCATAGACGTCCTTATGTCCTCTAGACGTCCTTATGTCCCATAGACGTCCTTATGTCCCGTAGACGTCCTTATGTCCCATAGACGTCCTTATGTCCCATAGACGTCCTTATGTCCCGTAGACGTCCTTATGTCCCGTAGACGTCCTTATGTCCCGTAGACGTCCTTATGTCCCATAGACGTCCTTATGTCCCGTAGACGTCCTTATGTCTCATAGACGTCCTTATGTCCTCTAGACGTCCTTATGTCCCATAGACGTCCTTATGTCCCATAGACGTCCTTATGTCCCATAGACGTCCTTATGTCCTCTAGACGTCCTTATGTCCCGTAGACGTCCTTATGTCTCGTAGACGTCCTTATGTCCCATAGACGTCCTTATGTCCTCTAGACGTCCTTATGTCCCATAGACGTCCTTATGTCCCATAGACGTCCTTATGTCCTCTAGACGTCCTTATGTCCCATAGACGTCCTTATGTCCCGTAGACGTCCTTATGTCCCATAGACGTCCTTATGTCCCGTAGACGTCCTTATGTCCCGTAGACGTCCTTATGTCCCGTAGACGTCCTTATGTCCCATAGACGTCCTTATGTCCCGTAGACGTCCTTATGTCTCATAGACGTCCTTATGTCCCATAGACGTCCTTATGTCCTCTAGACGTCCTTATGTCCCATAGACGTCCTTATGTCCTCTAGACGTCCTTATGTCCCATAGACGTCCTTATGTCCCGTAGACGTCCTTATGTCCCATAGACGTCCTTATGTCCCATAGACGTCCTTATGTCCCGTAGACGTCCTTATGTCCCGTAGACGTCCTTATGTCCCATAGACGTCCTTATGTCCCGTAGACGTCCTTATGTCTCATAGACGTCTTTATGTCCCGTAGACGTCCTTATGTCCCATAGACGTCCTTGTGTCCCGTGGACGCTGTTATCTACCATGGATGTCCTTAAGTCCTGTAGACATGTCCCGTGGACGTCCTTAATGTCCTGTGGACATCGTTATCTTCTGTGGACGCTGTTATCTCCTGTGATAACAATGTCCACGGGTTATCATAGGATATCGCCTGAACACATGCTAAAGTGCCCTCTAGGAGCTTAAACACATGCTAAAGTGCCCTCTAGGAGCTTAAACACATGCTAAAGTGCCGTCTAGGAGCTTAAACACATGCTAAAGTGCCCTCTAGGAGCTTAAACACATGCTAAAGTGCCCTCTAGGAGCTTAAACACATACTAAAGTGCCCTCTAGGAGCCTGAACACATGTTAAAGTGCCCTCTAGGAGCCTAAACACATGTTAAAGTGCCCTCTAGGAGCCTGAACACATGCTAAAGTGCCCTCTAGGAGCCTAAACACATGTTAAAGTGCCCTCTAGGAGCCTGAACACATGCTAAAGTGCCCTCTAGGAGCCTAAACACATGTTAAAGTGCCCTCTAGGAGCTTAAACACATGCTAAAGTGCCCTCTAGGAGCTTAAACACATACTAAAGTGCCCTCTAGGAGCCTGAACACATGTTAAAGTGCCCTCTAGGAGCCTGAACACATGCTAAAGTGCCCTCTAGGAGCCTAAACACATGTTAAAGTGCCCTCTAGGAGCCTGAACACATGCTAAAGTGCCCTCTTTAGTGGTGAGGACCCACTATAAGTGCCCTATTTTCTCCTTTTCGCCCCTGCCCTTGTTAAAGTTTGTTCAGGCCACTGAAAACAGCAGTAATCTGTCAACAGAAGCTAATGTGACAAGCTGGAAATGAAGCAGCTAAACAGCAGCTTTAAGTTGGAGGAGTTGGTTTTACAGTCTAATAGTCTAATAGTCTTAAGGTTTTATCATATTGAATCTTACATTTTGTATTTTTATCTCATATTTTGGACTCTTTTTCTCATATTTTTTATGTTTATCTCATGTTTCGCCCTTTCATCTCATACCTTTTCCCTGTTTTTCTCATAATTCTGATGTTTTATCTCCTCTCTTCTAATTATTTCGATGTTTTTGGACGTAGTTCTGGACCTGGAAGCGGCCGATGATGTTCTCGCCTCCGTGAACGCTGCTTTACATCAAACCCGTAAAGTCTCTTCATGTTCTTCAATAATTTATCAGCAGGGATCAGACAGGAAGGAGGAGAAGTCGATTCATTCCGCTGGTCTCAGGTCAGTGATTGTGTCTCTGGTTTATTTAATAGTTTGACCTCATTAAACGTCCTCAGAAGATTCCAGCCCATTAGACTGGAGCAGCATGGAGACGCCGCTGAATGAATCTATTAATCATCATCAATCCTCGTTTACAGCCGTTCTGTTTCACCTCCAGAGGAAATAAATCCTCGGTTACAACAAACCGAGAACATGTTTTGTTCAATGTTGAAAAATGCAAAAACCGTCGGAGCAGCTGCGACTCGGAGGAAACGACGTTTATTTTTCCGTTGGATCAACATTTCATCGGGATCATGTCGACGTTTTTCCTACATGAATATATCCACTCGTCCTGTTTGATGGTGAAACTCTGAGTTTGAAGCGTTTAATTCAGTTCCAACATCAACGTTTCACCTCCAGAAATGAATCAAAGCACTGATCCAAGCACCCAAACCTCCAAGACTGAAGAGAAACTGAACTACGTCACGAAACGTTTGATTCTACGTATTAATGGTAAAAAAAAGCCTCGTTTCCACAGACAGAACCAGCTCATCTTGGTTTCAGGTCCAACACTCGCTGTTTCCCAGGTTGAAGACTCGTGACCAGAGACATGAGACTTGGAACTTGACTCGAACTTATCACCAAAGACTTGAGCCTCGAGCAAATCTCACCCCAAAGTGTTGAGACTTGATTTGGACTCATCATCAAAGACTTGAGATTTGATCAAGTCTCACCCCCCAGAGACTTGAAACTTGACTTTGACTCATCACCAAAGATTTGAGACTTGACTTGGACTCATGACAAAAGACATGGAACTTGACTCAGACTGATAAACAAAGGCTTGAGACTTGATTTGGACTCGTCACCATAGACTTGAGATTTGAGACTTGACTTAAGATTTGATTTAAAGTTAAAGACTCAGACTTGTGACCAAAGACTCCCCAAAGACTAGAGACTTGAGTCGGACTCGTGACCCAAGATTTGACTTGGATGCCTGTCCAAAGACTTGAGACTTGACTTGGACTCATAACCAAAGACTTGAGATTTGATCAAATCTCACCCCAAAGTGTTGAGACTTGACTCAGACTTGTGACCAAAGACCTTTATCATGTATCACCCTCCAAAGACTAGAGACTTGAGTCAGACTCGTGATCCGAGATTTGACTCGGATACTTTTCCAAAGACTTGAGACTTGACTTGGACTCATAACCAAAGACTTGAGGCTTGATCAAGTCTCACCCCCCAGAGACTTGAGACTTGACTTGGACTCGAGACCAAAGACTTGAGACTAGACTCAGACTAATCATCAAAGGCTTGAGACTTGATTCAAACTTGTCCACAGACTTGAGACTTGACTTGACTTTGACTCGACCTTGACTTGGACTCGTAACCAACGACTTGACTCAGACTCATGATGAAAGACATGAAACTTGATTCAGACTCACACAAAAACACTTGTGAACATCTGTGATGAAGGTGAGTTATGTGGAACCTTCAAAGTAAAACACACCAACAGACATGTATCAGTAGATCAGTGAAATACTGATGTGTGTGTGTGTGTGTGTGTGTGTGTGTGTGTGTGTGTGTGTGTGTGTGTGTGTGTGTGTGTGTGTGTGTGTGTGTGTGTGTGTGTGTGTGTGTGTGTGTGTGTGTGTGTGTGTGTGTGACCTGCTGCTTCAGTCCATCACATCCACGTGTTTCATGTCTTGGATCAGAAGCTGTCAGTTTAGACTCAGAGGAGCTCGGTGAATATTTCACACACACACACACACACACACACACACACACACACACACACACACACACACACACACACACACACACTGTCTGCAGGATGCCAAGAACTCGCTGCCAACAAACACACAGTTGCGTCACAAAGCCAAAGTTTTACAAATAGGCAGGATCTTCATCACACACACACACACACCACGTTAACACACACACACACACACACACACACCACGTTAACACACACACACACACACACAGAGGAGCTTTCCTGACATACTCAGACATGACAGATGATGTAACCTTTGACCCAGAGTCACTGGTTAGACGCCAGATTCTCAGCTTCCTGTCACCTTGATTTTCATCAGCAGCTTCTTCAGGGCTTTTATTTTGAAGGGGCAGAGCAGCTTAATCTCAGTCATTAATAAACATGAGTTTGGCTTCACACACGCTGCATTATGCATTGATGCTGTTTTCATGGCTTGTTCTGCACCTCATGCTTTTAATCCTGCTGCTTTTCTCCTTCACATCTGCTGCTTCTCACATGTGACTGTTCTTCTAAACATGTTGTTGTTAAAGTCTTCACTTTAAATCCAGCTGTTACTGATGCTGTTACCATGGAGATGAGGTTGGTTTGGTTTACTCACCATTAACATTTATAATTGGTTTGAAATGATGGGATGGAAACAAGATGGAGACGAGATGAAGATAAGATGGAGACATGATGATGACATGATGGAGACATGATGGAGACATGATGGAGACATGATGATGACATGATGGAGACATGATGATGACATGATGGAGACATGATGGAGACATGATGGAGACATGATGATGATATGATGGAGACATGATGATGACATGATGGAGACATGATGATGACATGATGGAGACATGATGGAGACATGATGGAGACATGATGATGATATGATGATGATATGATGGAGACATGATGGAGACATGATGATGATATGATGGAGACATGATGGACACATGATGGAGACATGATGGAGACATGATGGAGACATGATGGAGACATGATGGAGACATGATGATGACATGATGGAGACATGATGGACACATGATGGAGACATGATGGAGACATGATGGAGACATGATGATGACATGATGGAGACATGATGATGATATGATGGAGACATGATGGAGACATGATGGAGACATGATGATGACATGATGGAGACATGATGATGACATGATGGAGACATGATGGACACATGATGGAGACATGATGGAGACATGATGGAGACATGATGGAGACATGATGGAGACATGATGGAGACATGATGGAGACATGATGATGACATGATGATGACATGATGGAGACATGATGATGACATGATGGAGACATGATGGAGACGTGATCTTCTTCCTGCAGCAGTTGACGTCTCAACAGTTAAATTGTGAAACTGTTGTAACAAAGGTTAGATTTGGGTTTGACAGCTGAGACACACACACACACACACACACACACACACACACACACACACACACACACACACACACATTTCCTGAAGCAGTTCTGTTTAACAGCTTGTTTCTGTTTCATCAGGACTTTGTTCTCTCTGATCATTTTATGTCTTTATATCATTTTATATCATTTTATATTTTATATCATTTTATATTTTATATAGTTTTATATCTTTATATAATTCACATCTTTATATATTTTATATCTTTACAGCTTTTTGCTTCACTGCACATTTTCCTGCTCTGAACAGTTGAAGCATCATGAACAATTATTAATTTATTTTCCATTTGCTGCAACTGGAGCAGAAACGATGAATCCTCTCCTGCTGTTATTTATTTATTTAATTATTTATTTATTTATCTATTTATTTATTTATTTATTTATTTATCTATTTATTTATTTATTTATCTTTGAACTCACAGCTTTATTTTACTAAATTGACAGATTCACAGGAAGTAAAAAAACACTCAGATTAAGGAGGAACTTCCTGTTAGCGTTAGCTGGCGATGCTAACATCGCTAAGCTCCGCCCCCTTTCCTGTCACACCTGGTCATTAAAGGAACATTTCATCATTTTTTCTCCATATTTTAGAACCTGTTAATGATCCGAGCTGAACTTTCAGGTGATTTTAACTGAATATCAGAATAAAACCAGATATTTTCACTGGTTCATTTTCACAGTGCGACTCCTTAGAGACGGATGATTGACAGGTGGTGGGGTGGAAGGGGGCGGGGCTTAAACAGCAGCTGGTATTGATCCAGACTTCAAAGGGTTTGATTTTTAAAAGTCTGACACTTCCTTTATTTTGTTAAATCCTGTTTTCAGGCAGCTTCTTTAATTATTTAATATCTGACAACAGCTGATGTTGTAAATGTTGTATATTAATGTTTTTATCGTTAATTAACAGACTGTAAAAGCCCTGAAGCTTTTCCTCTTCCTCCTGTTTTTATTATTTCATCCATTCAGCATCTTCACAGCAAAACAATGAGATATAAAAACCTGCTTCCAGATGGTTTAACTCTCTTTAAAAGGGTTTAAAATATTAAAATCACAGGATATATATTAATAATATAATAAATATCACACATTCTGTGTGGGTTTTGTAAAGAAAATGACACAAATGGACTTTGAAATGACATAAAACCAACATGAAGATGATTTAAAAACTTTATTTAAACAAATTCTCTTCTTGTCACGTTATTTGTCTCAGATTCAGCCACATTAGAAGAGAATATGATCAAATTTAAGTAGAAAATCAGACGTTAGATCCTATGAAAGAGTCTAAAACTAAAAATAAAGCTCCTGGATCAGTCTGTCATGTGACTCCACCGACCAATCAGAAGACAAATATGTGAAGGATTCACTTTATTTTATAGAAGTGACTCATTGATGTGGATGAATTTAATGATCTGGTTCATTAATGAATCTACAGATGTGAACTCTGACATGTTGCTGTGTCTTTAATGAGGATCCTGCTGCCAACACAAGACATTTCACTATAAAATGATGATTTTTAACATGAAATCCACAGTATTTTACTCTTTTATGTCTTAATTCATGTAAACTCTGCTTCTCTTGCATTAAAATATCACTCAGACGTGGTAAAAAAAAAACAGTTTTTAATGTTTTTATTCCTTAAAATGTCCTAAATAATAGATATAATTAAGAAATATAAGAAAACAAATTAAGATTTCACTAGGAATTTGACATATTTGCATATAGTTGATATATAGAAACAGATATTTTTATGTTTTAACATATTAGACAAAATAATTATATATATATTGAATTAAATGTGTAAATGTGTAAATGTCCATCAGCAATAGGGATATCCTGGTCATGTGACCTCATGAATTGTATGTCCTTCAAAATAAAAGCCTCCTTTTCACATTTAACTGTAAAAAATATATATATCACAACTTTCTGGAAAAAATTAAGATACATTAATTGTTGCTATGGCAACACTATGTAATAGAGGGTTACAGATAATTCTTAACTACAGAAATTTCAGTATAAAATTATGTTTTTTAACATGAAATCCACAGGATTTTACTCATTTAATTCATTTAACTGCTGGTTTTTAATGTATTTAACTCTGATTTCTGTGACGCTCACATGGAACAATAATAATATCCTGGTCATGTGACCTCCTAAATTGCGTGTCCTTCAAAATAAAAGCCCCCTTTTTCACGCCTAACTGTAAATAAATAGATTTTATATCACAGCTTTGTAGGAAAATGCAGATAAAGTAATAATGTTGCCATGGAAACATTATATAATAGAAGGTTAATGATGATTCTGGTGTTTTCTTCTCTTCAAAATAAAATAAAACTGATGTTTGTGAAATTCTTCTGGATAAACGACCTCATCGGTTTAATTAATCTAGAAAATATAAGAAACGACTTCCTCCTCTATAAAATGACCACTTTTATTTTATTTCTTATTAAGAATATCTCCTCTGTCACCTGTTAAATCACAAAATAATAAAATATAAATATATAATAATTAAAATAAATACATTTATGTGTTGACTTCACTTCTTTCACCTGTCAATCAACTCTTTAGCAGCGTTTAGGGGGCGTTCCTTCTCCCCCCCTTTTTTAGGCCACGCCCCTTATGTCGTCATCAGCTCACCTGTCGCGCCAGGTGTGGTCCGACCTGAACAGAAAACAAACAGAAGGTCGCTGCAGGATGTTTCTTCCTCCTGAACATTCACCGTCATCATCCTCGTTCCTCCATCCCCCACTGAGCGGAAAGAAGCGTTTTACGCACCGTGCGTAAAGCTGGTGGCCAGAGCGCAGCGCGCGCGTGCGTGAGAGAGAGAGAGAGAGAGAGAGAGAGAGAGAGAGAGAGAGAGAGAGAGAGAGAGAGAGAGAGAGAGAGAGAGAGAGAGAGAGAGAGAGAGAGAGAGAGAGAGAGAGAGAGAGAGAGTCCTCCTCCTCCTCCTCCTCCTCCTCCTCCTCCTCAGGTCTGATCTGCTCCGACGTTTCTCCTCCTCACATCATCTTCCTGTGCGGGACACGTGCGGGTCTCATCATCTGGATCCGAGTCCAGAACCGAATCCGGAGAAACAGCTGGAGGATCCGAGGTCTGAGCAGGATCCGGATCCGGATCGGGATGCGGATTAAAGTCTCCTGAGCCTCCTCCTGTCTGCGTGTTGGATGGCAGCAGCAGCCGCGGCGGCGCGTGCGGCGGCGGCGGCTGCGGGCTGCGGGGACTCGGTGCGGGGAGCGGGGCGGTCCGGGACCGGGACCGGGACCAGGACCTCGTCCTAACGACCCAGAGGTCAGTGACCGTTATTTTTTACAGCGTAGAATCAAAGAGTTTGAGCCCAAACACTATAAAACATGTGTTTTACTCCATTATTTATTAATTCTACAGATTTATTCACTGTTTTATTCACATTAAACATAAAAAAACAGATTTAACCATAAAAACAACAAACTAACAGACGCTTATTGAATATTACACTGTAAAAAATGAGCCGCTGAAGCGTAAATCTCCAGTTTTCTGCTTTGGGGAAGTTCAACATCTGGATGTTTCACATCTGCATCGATGCTTTAAAACCATTAAAGCTGCTTCAACAATAAATCAACATGAATAGACTCAGATAAATGTCTTTATTTATTATTATAATTATAAATAATAATAAACCTTCTCGGACATTTTTGTCATTTTTTAAAAATTTGTTGATAATTTTTAACATGATTTTTTACAGAAAATCCTCTTTTTAGTTGATTTTTTTGTCTTTTTCTTTTATAATTTATAAATTCGACTCATTTATGGGACGTTTTTCATTCCGTCGTACAGAAGATTAGAATCCAGGACCCTTCAAAACCAATAAAACTGTGATTTTATCATCATATTCATCCTAGTCTGTTATATTTCTACATATCTACACATGGAATCTTATATTTCGGCTAAAATCCATGGATAATCCCAGATAATGGACCAGAGAATCAGTGGTTTTCTTCATATTTTGGACGTTTTTCTCCTGTTTATTATAAACGTGGTGGTGTTTGTGGGATTTTAACTGTTTTATTAGCTGTGAAGTGGACGTTAGTGGAGCGTGTTGTGTTCAAGGGCTTTTGTCGCCGTAGTAAAATGTAAAACTTTGACCCAGAATGTTTCCTGGCGTGTTGCAGACTTAATCTTTTTGCCGGTTGATGGGTCTTTGTCCTTTTTCCTCTTATTTTTCCATGTTTTTCCACATTTTAGATTTACTCATTAATCTGCTGCAACAAGAAGAAAATGTAGTCGTTAGAATAATATCCTTTAAAATAGCAGCATTCTACGTGTAGATGGTTATTAACATCAGGTAAAATGGGCCACTCAAGGATTTAAACTGTGTGATTGACTCGTAACAGGTGATGTGATTAGTTGATGGTTTCTATGGTGATGAGACAATACTTCAAATCTAGACTGAACTGGAAATGTGAATGTTAAGTAGCCTGGTATGACGAATCTGACTAAACCCGTTTTACCCGATGAGACGGCCCATTTTACTTTATAAGATGGCCCATTTTACTTTATAAGATGGCCCATTTTACTTTATAAGATGGCCCATTTTACTTTATAAGATGGCCCATTTTACCTTATAGGATGGCCCATTTTACCTTATAGGATGGCCCATTTTACCTTATAGGATGGCCCATTTTACCTTATAGGATGGCCCATTTTACCTTATAGGATGGCCCATTTTACCTGATGAGACGGCCCATTTTACCTTATAGGATGGCCCATTTTACCTAATGGGATGGCCCATTTTACCTGATGAGATGGCCCATTTTACTTTATAAGATGGCCCATTTTACCTAATAAGATGGCCCATTTTACCCGATGAGACGGCCCATTTTACCTTATAGGATGGCCCATTTTACCTTATAGGATGGCCCATTTTACTTAATAAGTTGGCCCATTTTACCTAATAAGATGGCCCATTTTACCCGATGAGACGGCCCATTTTACCCGATGAGACGGCCCATTTTACCCTATAGGATGGCCCATTTTACCCTATGAGGTGGCCCATTATACCCGATGAGACGGCCCATTTTACCTGATGGGACGGCCCATTTTACTTTATAAGATGGCCCATTTTACCTGATGAGACGGCCCATTTTACTTTATAAGTTGGCCCATTTTACCTAATAAGATGGCCCATTTTACCTAATAAGATGGCCCATTTTACCCGATGAGACGGCCCATTTTACCTTATAGGATGGCCCATTTCACCAAATGGGATGGCCCATTTTACCTGATGAGAAGGCCCATTTTACCCGATGAGACAGCCCATTTTACCTTATGAGACAGCCCATTTTACCCAAATAGATAGCCCATTTTACCCAATGAGACACCCCATTTTACCCAATGAGATGGCCCATTTTACCTATATAGATAACCCATTATACCCTATGAGATGGCCCATTTTACCCAATGAGATGGCCCATTTTACCCAATGAGATGGCCCATTTTACCTAATAAGATGGCCCATTTTACTTGAAACCACTCATGCAAAAAAAGCAGATATTTCCAGATGTATAGAACCTAAATAATTATATTTTATCACATAATAATCATTAATAATCACACATATTCATGGAAAAGGCAGATTTTTTATTATGATTCACCAAACAGTGGCCCCATGTACATGATATCAGCCTAAATCACAGCTTTAAGTAGGCTACACATTAACCTTTCAACAGAATAGGACTGACACTTCGAAAGGTCAAAGTTCATCTCATCTCCTCATGGATCATAAAACAACTACTTTTACGACTTATAGTAATTATAAATGGGGATAAAATCAAAAATGGCAAAAAAAAATTCAGTATTTTTATATTCGGTAGATTTATTTTCTCCCCTTTAGATTAATTTTCAGTGTTTTTCCTCTGTTTTAGGTTAATTTTCCGTATTTTTGCTCTGTTTTCGGTTAATTTTCCGTATTTTTCTCCCCTTTAGCGCCAGCGGCAGCGTTTTCTGCAGCACTAGAGATATTTTCCATGGAAACATGCAGGTGCTGCAGGTTCAACGTGTTTAGACAACACAGAAGAAGATAACATCAGTTATATATTAATAAAACAACTCATCCTGTTGCCGTGGACACGTTAATTATTTATTAAACAGCTGATGAACCTGCTGATCATTAATAAACCGATTTATGTTTATACACTGTAAA
>CM060483.1:22126934-22211934 GCA_030544235.1 Lepturacanthus savala
ATCAATTAAAGTGCCCTCTAGGAGCTAAAATGTGCTATAGTGCCCTCCTGGGTGTATTAAAGTGCCCTCTTGGAAACCAAAGCGCATGCAAAAGTGGCATCTAAGGAGCTCTAAATAGTTAAAACGTGTTAAAGTGCCCTCTAGGGGCTAGAACATGTGCTGTAGTGCCCTTTTGGCAGCTAAAATGTCCTATAGTGCCCTCCTGGGTGTATTAAAGTGCCCTCTTGGAAACCAAAGTGCATGTAAAATTGCCCTCTAAGGAGCTTAAATGCAGGTTAAAGTTCCCTCCTAATGTGCCTAATGTGCCCTCTGCTGTGCCCTTTCTTGTTTCCTTTCTGCCGCGGCCTTTTAAAAACTCAGCACACGCAGCTTCTTTACAAAACTCTTGAAGCTTTGGGACCTTTTTTCTTTCTTTTTTTTTTAAACTAAACATCGTCTCAGCTCTGCTGCTGTTCCCTTTCATTTAAACAGAACAGGGATGATAACACAGTGGGCACGGCGGGGCTTTAAACACCCAGGGCGTCGTATCTATATCCGTTTTCTTTTTTTAATTTTCTGTCCAGCAAAATTATAAATTGCAAAACATGCAAATTGAAAAGAGACCTGAGAGAATAAATGAAGGAGGAAGAAAAACTTTAAGAGACAAAAAGAAGAGAAACAGAAGTGAAGAACGGAAGAAATTAGAAAGAATAACAGCCTGATAACAGTAACAGCCTGATAACAGTAACAGCCTGATAACAGTAACAGTCTGATAACAGTAACAGCCTGATAACAGCCTGATAACAGTAACAGCCTGATAAAAACCTGATAACAGTAACAGCCTGATAACAGTAACAGTCTGATAACAGCCTGATAACAGTAACAGCCTGATAACAGCCTGATAACAGTAACAGCCTGATAACAGTAACAGGCTGATAACAGTAACAGCCTGATAACAGTAACAGCCTGATAACAGTAACAGCCTGATAACAGCCTGATAACAGCCTGATAACAGTAACAGCCTGATAAGAGTAACAGCCTGATAAGAGTAACAGCCTGATAACAGTAACAGCCTGATAACAGTAACAGCCTGATAACAGCCTGATAACAGCCTGATAACAGTAACAACCTGATAACAGTAACAGTCTGATAACAGTAACAGCCTGATAACAGCCTGATAACAGTAACAGCCTGATAAAAACCTGATAACAGTAACAGCCTGATAACAGTAACAGTCTGATAACAGCCTGATAACAGTAACAGCCTGATAACAGCCTGATAACAGTAACAGCCTGATAACAGTAACAGGCTGATAACAGTAACAGCCTGATAACAGTAACAGCCTGATAACAGTAACAGCCTGATAACAGCCTGATAACAGCCTGATAACAGTAACAGCCTGATAAGAGTAACAGCCTGATAAGAGTAACAGCCTGATAACAGTAACAGCCTGATAACAGTAACAGCCTGATAACAGCCTGATAACAGCCTGATAACAGTAACAACCTGATAACAGTAACAGCCTGATAACAGGCTGATAACAGTAACAGCCTGATAACAGTAACAGCCTGATAACAGTAACGGCCTGATAACAGTAACAGCCTGATAACAGCAACAGCCTGATAACAGCAACAGCCTGATAACAGCAACAGCCTGATAACAGTAACAGCCTGATAACAGTAACAGCCTGATAACAGTAACAGCCTGATAACAGGCTGATAACAGTAACAGCCTGATAACAGTAACAGCCTGATAACAGTAACGGCCTGATAACAGCCTGATAACAGTAACAGCCTGATAACAGTAACAGGCTGATAACAGTAACAGCCTGATAACAGTAACAGCCTGATAACAGTAACAGCCTGATAACAGTAACAGCCTGATAACAGCCTGATAACAGCCTGATAACAGTAACAGCCTGATAAGAGTAACAGCCTGATAAGAGTAACAGCCTGATAACAGTAACAGCCTGATAACAGTAACAGCCTGATAACAGCCTGATAACAGCCTGATAACAGTAACAACCTGATAACAGTAACAGTCTGATAACAGTAACAGCCTGATAACAGCCTGATAACAGTAACAGCCTGATAAAAACCTGATAACAGTAACAGCCTGATAACAGTAACAGTCTGATAACAGCCTGATAACAGTAACAGCCTGATAACAGCCTGATAACAGTAACAGCCTGATAACAGTAACAGGCTGATAACAGTAACAGCCTGATAACAGTAACAGCCTGATAACAGTAACAGCCTGATAACAGTAACAGCCTGATAACAGCCTGATAACAGCCTGATAACAGTAACAGCCTGATAAGAGTAACAGCCTGATAAGAGTAACAGCCTGATAACAGTAACAGCCTGATAACAGTAACAGCCTGATAACAGCCTGATAACAGCCTGATAACAGTAACAACCTGATAACAGTAACAGCCTGATAACAGGCTGATAACAGTAACAGCCTGATAACAGTAACAGCCTGATAACAGTAACGGCCTGATAACAGTAACAGCCTGATAACAGCAACAGCCTGATAACAGCAACAGCCTGATAACAGCAACAGCCTGATAACAGTAACAGCCTGATAACAGTAACAGCCTGATAACAGTAACAGCCTGATAACAGGCTGATAACAGTAACAGCCTGATAACAGTAACAGCCTGATAACAGTAACGGCCTGATAACAGTAACAGCCTGATAACAGCAACAGCCTGATAACAGTAACAGCCTGATAACAGCAACAGTCTAATAACAGTAACAGCCTGATAACAGTAACAGTCTGATAACAGTAACAGCCTGATAACAGTAACAGCCTGATAACAGCCTGATAACAGTAACAACCTGATAACAACCTGATAACAGCCTGATAACAGCCTGATAACAGTAACAGCCTGATAACAGCCTGATAACAGTAACAGCCTGATAACAGCCTGATAACAATAACAGCCTGATAACAGCCTGATAACAATAACAGCCTGATAACAGCCTGATAACAGTAACAGCCTGATAACAGTAACAGCCTGATAACAACCTGATAACAGCCTGATAACAGTAACAGCCTGATAACAGTAACAGCCTGATAACAACCTGATAACAGCCTGATAACAGTAACAGCCTGATAACAGCCTGATAACAATAACAGCCTGATAACAGCCTGATAACAGTAACAGCCTGATAACAGCCTGATAACAGTAACAGCCTGATAACAGTAACAGCCTGATAACAACCTGATAACAGCCTGATAACAGTAACAGCCTGATAACAGCCTGATAACAGTAACAGCCTGATAACAACCTGATAACAACCTGATAACAGTAACAGGCTGATAACAGTAACAACCTGATAACAGTAACAGGCTGATAACAGTAACAGCCTGATAACAGTAACAGGCTGATAACAGTAACAGCCTGATAACAGTAACAGCCTGATAACAGTAACAGCCTGATAACAGTAACAGCCTGATAACAGTAACAGCCTCTAGTAGCTAAAGAGCCTTTTTTCAGTATCTATGCACAGTATAGTTTCAGCAAAGCTTCTTAATGAGTGATTTACTTCTAAAAGTTGCTATTTTCCTGAAAACGAATGGAAGTCAATGGTAAATGTGATTAATTTCTAAATAAAATGAATGTAAAGTGACTTCAGATGTTTAAACTTATACCAAAAACACTTTTTATTGATTTCTGTGAAACACGTCGTAGAAACAGGTTCATAAAACTTTAATTCATCAGTTTCTTCGAGTCGACTGAAACAGTTTCGGTGCAAAATGAAGTTGAGAGAAAAACTAATTTTAAACCGATGAAAGTTTCAAAGACAGAAAAATAATTGGGAAGAAAAACTTTAGAGAAAGAAAAATAAACCTCAACAAACGTTTTCTGCTGCGAAAAAAAGCTTCAATAGAAAAAAAATCAAAATCAATGTGAAGTTAATCAAAAAGCTGCTGCACTAACGGATCAATAAGACTTAATTAATACACTGTAGGAAGTGTGTGTGTGTGTGTGTGTGTGTGTGTGTTCCATCCAATAATAATATTAATACTACTACTAAGCAGCTTTTTATTAATAATATAGAATTTAACCTGATTAATGTGTTTAAATAATAATAAACCTGTTTTATTGTTGTTTAATGTCCCTAATTTATCAAAGATATTGATATAAAAACACAAACTTATCAATTTGTCCATTAATGAGAAATAAAATAAAAACATTCAAGTCTTTTTAATCTCATTATAAACTTTATTATAATTATTATCTATTGATAAAAATGAAGTGTTAGCGTTAGCTCCAGGTGTAGCAGCCTCATTACAGCAGTTATAGGGTCAGATGTGTGGTGTTAGCGTTAGCTCCAGGTGTAGCAGCCTCTTTACAGCAGTTATAGGGTCAGATGTGTGGTGTTAGCGTTAGCTCCAGGTGTAGCAGCCTCTTTACAGCAGTTATAGGGTCAGATGTGTGGTGTTAGCGTTAGCTCCAGGTGTAGCAGCCTCTTTACAGCAGTTATAGGGTCAGATGTGTGGTGTTAGCGTTAGCTCCAGGTGTAGCAGCCTCATTACAGCAGTTATAGGGTCAGATGTGTGGTGTTAGCGTTAGCTCCAGGTGTAGCAGCCTCATTACAGCAGTTATAGGGTCAGATGTGTGGTGTTAGCGTTAGCTCCAGGTGTAGCAGCCTCTTTACAGCAGTTATAGGGTCAGATGTGTGGTGTTAGCGTTAGCTCCAGGTGTAGCAGCCTCTTTACAGCAGTTATAGGGTCAGATGTGTGGTGTTAGCGTTAGCTCCAGGTGTAGCAGCCTCATTACAGCAGTTATAGGGTCAGATGTGTGGTGTTAGCGTTAGCTCCAGGTGTAGCAGCCTCATTACAGCAGTTATAGGGTCAGATGTGTGGTGTTAGCGTTAGCGCCAGGTGTAGCAGCCTCTTTACAGCAGTTATAGGGTCAGGTTTGTGGTGTTAGCGTTAGCTCCAGGTGCAGCAGCCTCTTTACAGCAGTTATAGGGTCAGGTTTGTGGTGTTAGCGTTAGCTCCAGGTGTAGCAGCCTCTTTACAGCAGTTATAGGGTCAGATGTGTGGTGTTAGCGTTAGCTCCAGGTGTAGCAGCCTCTTTACAGCAGTTATAGGGTCAGGTTTGTGGTGTTAGCGTTAGCTCCAGGTGTAGCAGCCTCATTACAGCAGTTATAGGGTCAGATGTGTGGTGTTAGCGTTAGCTCCAGGTGTAGCAGCCTCTTTACAGCAGTTATAGGGTCAGGTGTGTGGTGTTAGCGTTAGCTCCAGGTGTAGCAGCCTCATTACAGCAGTTATAGGGTCAGATGTGTGGTGTTAGCGTTAGCTCCAGGTGCAGCAGCCTCATTACAGCAGTTATAGGGTCAGATGTGTGGTGTTAGCGTTAGCTCCAGGTGTAGCAGCCTCTTTACAGCAGTTATAGGGTCAGATGTGTGGTGTTAGCGTTAGCTCCAGGTGTAGCAGCCTCTTTACAGCAGTTATAGGGTCAGGTTTGTGGTGTTAGCGTTAGCTCCAGGTGCAGCAGCCTCATTACAGCAGTTATAGGGTCAGATGTGTGGTGTTAGCGTTAGCTCCAGGTGTAGCAGCCTCATTACAGCAGTTATAGGGTCAGATGTGTGGTGTTAGCGTTAGCTCCAGGTGCAGCAGCCTCATTACAGCAGTTATAGGGTCAGATGTGTGGTGTTAGCGTTAGCTCCAGGTGTAGCAGCCTCTTTACAGCAGTTATAGGGTCAGATGTGTGGTGTTAGCGTTAGCTCCAGGTGTAGCAGCCTCTTTACAGCAGTTATAGGGTCAGATGTGTGGTGTTAGCGTTAGCTCCAGGTGCAGCAGCCTCATTAAACCAGTCTAAGGGTCACGTCTCTGTGGACGGCCACTCAGCTCTGATTGATTCTGTGCTAACAACCACTCGCCCCTCGCAGCCTCCTGATTGGTCCGTGGGGATCTCCGTGGTTATTTCAGACGTCCTCGTCCTGACCTCTGAACGTCGTCTCGCTGCTTTTCATGAATCAAACGCCTCCTCCTGCGGCGCCGTGTGACTTCCTGTGTTAACTCCTTTCACCTTGATCCACTTCCTGTTTGGTGTCACATGACGACGCCGGAGGTCGATGTTTAGGTCACGACCTCGAACGTCACGACCTCGTTGTGTAAGAAGGTCGATGACGGAGGTTGAGTCTGATCTGTGCTTTTACTGTTGCCATGGTGATGAAAACTGTTATTACTGCGTTATAAATGCAGTAAAACCTGGTGTATTGTAGTATAACGTAGTATATTATAGTATAATGTAGTATTTTATAGTATAATGTAGTATATTATATTCTAATGTAGTATATTATAGTATAATGTAGTATATTATAATATAATGTAGTATATTATATTATATTATATTGTAGTATTTTATAGTATTTTTTACTACATTTCTCTGTTTTTATAAAATAAAATAAATCAGAATCTTTGTTTCGTCGTGAATCAGCAGATGATTCAACACTGAGATAAACACCTGAGGGTGTGTGTGTGTGTGTGTGTGTGTGTGTGTGTGTGTGTGTGTGTGTGTGTGTGTGTGTGTGTGTGTGTGTGTGTGTGTGTGTGTGTGTGTGTGTGTGTGTGTGTGATTTATTGTAACAACTGGAGCGTTTTAATACTTTAATAAAATCTGTCCTGATAAAACCTGAAGAATAAAATAAGAAGATAAACAACAAATACTAATAGATTCATTATAATTCTATTAATTCACAGGTTTTCTGAACATATTTAACTTTAACTATTGATGATTTAATGTTTCCACGGCTTCAAAAACACAGTTTTATGTATTTTTACTTTTAGTTTTTCTGCACATTAAATAAATAAATATAAATATACGATAAAATGCAACTTATTCATCTTTAATATCATAAAATTTATCAGAAGCTCAAGTGTAAAAACTGATTTCATTTGTAAATATATAATAATATAATTAAACATGATAAAACGTTTAATTTGAAGTTTTAAATCCAGGATGAATAATAAAACGATTGAGTGATTTTTATTTGATTTTATTAAATAAAGTTTGTGATGAAACATCAAAGAAACAACAAAACCTTTAATGTTGAACTTCTTTCAGCTGGAAATGGATTTTTGCAAAGTGTTATTGATCCATTTCAGACGGGAAACACACACACACACACACACACACACACACACACACACACACACACACACACACACACACACACGCACACACACCCATTACCCGGTTGGCTCCGCCCACTCAGACTAATTCCAGCTTTATTTTTTATTTCCAGTGTTTTTCTTCGTCGTGACTCATGGATCCGTTCGGCGTCGCCAACGCCACGCGGGACGAGCTCCGCCTCCTGCCGCCGCCCGGCGACGACCCCCCCGCCGACCTCGGTTACCACGACTACGACCCCGTCGGCCCGGAGCTGCTGCCGCCGCCGGCCCCGCCCACGCTGCTGTTTGAGGGCGTCGACTTCCAGGAGGACCCCATCAAACTGCTGAGTGTTCAGGTGGGTGACCTTTGACCCCTGATGATGATGATGATGCTGATGCTGGGGTTTCCTTGTTGCCGTGGAGACGCAGGTCACTCAGGGTTTATATTCAGTTTAATTCAGTTTTTGTTGATTGATTATT
The DNA here is from genome assembly GCA_030544235.1 of Lepturacanthus savala. Taxonomy (NCBI): domain Eukaryota; kingdom Metazoa; phylum Chordata; class Actinopteri; order Scombriformes; family Trichiuridae; genus Lepturacanthus; species Lepturacanthus savala. The sequence continues at coordinate 22,134,528 of CM060483.1, forward strand.
ATTATTATATTATATTATGTTGTTGTTGTGTATATAAATATAAAGATATATAAATAAATAAAGGTTATAATACAACAATAAATGATATTAATATAATATTAAAGATATTTAATATTCCACATGATTAGAACAGGTGCATAAAGGGTTAATTGTCGTATTAATCATATAATTAAATATCATTTATGTTAATAAATATTAAGCTACACAACTTCCTGCAGCGATTAATCTATTGATTAATTATTGATTGATTAAAACAATAAGACGATGATGTAATCATTTAATAATCCTTTAAGAAACCGATGATTTAACATTTAATGTGTTTAATTGTGAACGTTGATGTGATTCCACCTAAAATACAGAATTAAATCAGAATCAGAGCTGCAGCGATTAATCAATTAATTGATTAATTGATTAATTGATTCATTGATTCATTGATTCATTGATTCATTGATTAAACGATTCATTGATAATTAATTAATGGATTTGAGTCATTTAAGTAAGTTGTTTATCATTTAATGAAGCAACAAGTCATTAATGTGTTAATTGACTATAAACAGTCATTGTCGTGTGTTAATTCTGTCTTGTTTGTTTGTTGTTTGTTGTTGTTTGTTGTTGTTTGTTGTTGTTGTTGTCGTTGTTGTTTCCAGCTGGTGCTGATCCTGGCCTACAGCACCATCATCGTGCTGGGGGTTCTGGGTAATTCTCTCGTCATCTACGTCATCTACCGCTTCAAGACGCTCAGAACCGTCACCAACTTCTTCATCGCCAACCTGGCCGTCGGTATGGCAACCAACTAACAAACAAACTAACAAACAAACACAAACATGCAAACATGCAAACATGGCCGCCGGCTGCTGAGGTCGAAGTCGTCAGAGACAGAAATAGGGTGTGTGTGTTATAGTGTGTGTGTGTGTGTGTGTGTGTGTGTGTGTGTGTGTGTGTGTGTGTGTAGGACGATGATTCAAACATCTGTCAGCTGTTATCAGCTTTTTTTTGGTTATTTAGTGTGTGTGTGTGAGTGTGTGTGTGAGTGTGTGTATTAATGTGTCTATTAATGTGTGTGTGTCTGTGTGTTATTTAGTGTGTGTGTGTGTGTGTGTGTGTGTGTTTATTTTGTTCTTTTTTATTTCATATATTTATTTTATAGAATATCATCAATTTGTGTTTTATTACAGATAAAAATACTTTATTTAAAACTTAAAACACGACCAAACTGAATCAAATCAGGAAAAAATAATCCTGATATCTGCAACCCAGAGTTCACTGATCAATAAAATGAGAGGTCAAAGGTCAATTATTAGTCTATAGCTGTAGGTTCATGTCAGGTTGACTTCAGTTCAATTTCAGCTTAACTTTAAGTTATCTTCAGGTTAATTAAGGTTTAGCTTCAGGTTAGCTTCAGGTTAGCTTTATGTTAGCTTCAGGTTAGCATTAGGTTAGCTTCAGGTTAGCTTTATGTTAGCTTCAGGCTGCTAACGTCTGTTGTATCTGCAGCATTTTCTGTTTTCATGTTATTTGCCTCATTTGATTTTAGCACAAACAACTAGTGAGCTGAATACACACACACACACACACACACACACACACACACACACACACACACACACACACACACACACACACACACACACAGAGGAGCTGCTTGTTTCCCTGTCAGCGTGTTTTAAATGTAAATTCATGTAAAACAGACGACGTGTCCACGAGTTTCTCATTAAGTCACAAACAGAAATAGAAATAATTAAAGAGGCCGAGGAGCCGGAGGCTGAAGAAGAAGCTGCAGATTCATCTGCTTTAGTTTCTCTAACAACTTCCTGTTGTTATTATTATTATTTTATTCTATTTATTATTCAAACGTTTATTAATCTAAATAAAATAAATAAACGTCCATTAAAAACCTTCAGGTTTAAAACAGTAAATGTTTAACTTGAAGCCTCGAAGGTCTCTTACCTGGACCATAAAGGTCCAGTTGTGTTAGACTCCGTGAACCAGACTTGCCAGAGATAGTGTTTTAATGGGCGTATTTGAAATCAGATGCTCTTATTTTGGCGGGTCCGTCCTGATTTAGCTTCTTTTTCTGTAATTAAACGTCTGAGGACAAATTTCATCATTTTCATCCATTAAAAACCAGCTAAATGTTTAAATTCATCAAATTAGACCATTAAAGCATAAGGCTGAGTCTAAAGTTGTTTTAGACTCAGCCTTGCCAGAGATAGTGTTTTAATGATGCTCTTATTTTGGCGGGTCCGTCCTGACTTGACTTCCTGTTTGTTTGTAGCTGACCTGCTGGTCAACACGCTGTGCCTCCCCTTCACGCTGGTCTACACGCTGCAGGGCGAGTGGAAGTTCGGCAGCACGCTGTGCTTCCTGCTGCCGTACGCCCAGGGCCTCGCCGTCCACGTCTCCACGGTAACGCTCAACGTCATCGCCCTGGACCGACACAGGTGGGTGGGGTTCAAAGGTCGGGGCGGTTTGGGTAAAAAGTTGGAAAAAGTTATTTTTTTATCCTGACGAGTTCTAACAAAAACACCAAATTAGCTTCAGGTTAAATTCAGGTTAAATTCAGGTTAGCTTTAACTTAGCTTCAGGTTAAATTCAGGTTAGCTTCAGCTTAGCTTTATATTAGCTTCAACAAAACACCAAACTCCTTCAGGTTAACTTTTTCAAGCTGAAGAGAAAACAGGAAGGTCTAAAAAAAACAAAACACCACCAAACTGCTTCAGGTTAAATTTAGGTTAGCTTCAGGATAACTTCAGGTTAACTTCAGGTTAACTTCATGTTAGCTTCAGCTTAACTTCATCTTATCTTTCAACAAAACACAAAACACCAAAAAAAACACCACACTCCTTCAGTTTAACTTCAAGTTAGCTTCATGTTAGCTTCATGCTAACTTCAAGTTAAGTTAAGGTTGAATTATCTTCAGGTTAAATTCATAGTAGCTTCAGGTTAACATCAAATTAGCTTCATATTAGCTTCAGGTTAACATCAGATTAGCTTCATATTAGCTTCAGGTTAAAATCAAATTAGCTTCATGTTAGCTTCAGGTTAAAATCAAATTAGCTTCATGTTAGCTTCAGGTTAACATTAAATTAGCCTCATATTAGCTTCAGGTTAACATCAGATTAGCCTCACGTTAGCTTCAGGTGTGTGAACAGGAAGTTCCACCATCATTAAAGTGTCTTTTCTAACTGTTTCTGTGCCTTTGAGGCGTCTCCACCTGCTCGTTGTCGTCCAGTCGGTTGTTGTTCGGCTCCAACTGTTCAGGAGCAGCAGGAGAAAACGTCTGAAGTGTTTTTGGATCCGATTCTAAAAGATTTATTATCGAACAGGAAAACAATCAGTGTGAGCATCTGTGATACTGACTCCGGCTAATTTATCAGAATCTAAAGTTTGAGTCAACGAAAAACAAACCGAAGCAACTGGAACAAAAGAAACTGTGGAAAAATGAGATAGATTCTGTTTTTATCTGTTTTTTTTTATCTGATTCTGTTTTATCATTTTATCAGTAAAATAAAAAATCTGTTGGTTTATAAAACAGTCTTCAACCTAAAGATCATCAGTTTAATATTATAGAAGATTAAAGAAACCAGGAAATAATTAATTTGAGAATTTGGACGTTTTATTCTTTAAAAAATGACTCAAATCAATTAATTAGTTGGAAATTAATCGATTAATCGACCAATCGTTGCAGCTCTAATCCTAATTTAGTATTTTATCATCAGACTCATCACGACTCATCAAACTCATCAGACTCATCACGACTCATCACGACTCATCAGACTCATCACGACTCATCAGACTCATCAGACTCATCAGACTCATCAGACTCATCAGACTCAGACTCATCAGACTCATCAGACTCAGACTCATCAGACTCATCAGACTCATCATGACTCATCAAACTCATCAGACTCATCAGACTCATCACGACTCATCAGACTCATCAGACTCATCAGACTCATCAGACTCATCAGACTCATCACGACTCATCACGACTCATCAGACTCATCACGACTCATCAGACTCATCAGACTCATCACGACTCATCACGACTCATCAGACTCATCAAACTCATCAGACTCATAACGACTCATCAGACTCATCAAACTCATCATGACTCATCAAACTCATCAGACTCATCAGACTCATCACGACTCATCACGACTCATCAGACTCATCACGACTCATCAGACTCATCACGACTCATCAAACTCATCATGACTCATCAAACTCAAACTCATCAAACTCATCAAACTCATCAGACTCATCAAACTCATCAAACTCATCAGACTCATCAAACTCATCAGACTCATCACGACTCATCAAACTCATCAAACTCATCAGACTCATCAAACTCATCAGACTCATCACGACTCATCAAACTCATCAAACTCATCAGACTCATCAGACTCATCAGACTCATCAGACTCATCAGACTCATCACGACTCATCAGACTCATCAATTAATTAATTGCTGCTGTAATTAACAAGAAAGTAAGAAAAACAGAAATATCTGAGCAGCTGAACTCTGGACAATGACATTTATTGATTTCCAGTAGATTATTGATTAAATATTTTTGTTCAATAAGCTGATCTATAGCACAGAAAAGCATGCTGGGAATGTTGACGCCTGAATGTTTTCACCAGAACTAAAAGGCTAAACAGCTTAAAGGCTTTCGCCAATTTTCTGGTTCAGTCTTTTAATTCATGGTCTGTTTATGAGGATTAGCATGTTTTTAAGGTCAAAAAGCAGCTAATTAGACCCTTTAAAACCGCTGTAGCCTTCAGAACTGCATGAGTGAGGTGATTACTGACGTAGCATAAAAACAATAATTAGCTCAGACAACCCGCAGAAATGCTAACATGCTAACTCAGCGGCAGGTTTCAGGTTTCCACAGATCTAACATGCTTTTCTCCTGCAGCTGGAGCTCGGCCAGTTTAATTAGCATAAATCACACGTTGTCATTTCAGGGAAATTGTCTGAGAGTGTAAATGAGTCTGGCAGCGGCTTCTCCTCGAGCCGCTAAACACGCTAATCAGCTAACGCACACATGACGCCGTGAAACTCCAAAGCATCGGGGAAACGTCTGCATCTCATTCTGGTCACAGTTTAGTTTTTTCTCCGGGATCAGCGGGAAAATAAAAAGCTTCTGATGCAATCAGAGCCCAACATAATTAGGATCCAACGCTGTGATTATGTGGATGAATCTCCATGTGAAGCGGCTGCAGAGCCTCAGAGACGTCGCTGCCGAGGCTCCACATGAATGTTAACGTCTACTTTAACATCGGCCAGTTCACTTGCTGCTGAATGAGCTGCTGCTCAACAGGAGGCTGGTTGGTTTTTATGAGCTACGCATCAAAAATCATGTTTTAAAATATGTAATTTAGTTTCACATCAGCAGTTTCACCTATTAGTAACATCCACAGCCGTGATGTGGACAGAGGTTTATTCAGGTAGAAGAATAAATATTAGGGTTTAAAATAGAAGAAGCTGAAGTATGAAGTTAAACTCATCACGACTCATCAAACTCATCAGACTCATCAGACTCATCAGACTCATCAGACTCATCAGACTCATCAGACTCATCAGACTCATCAGACTCATCACGACTCATCGGACTCATCACGACTCATCACGACTCATCAGACTCATCAAACTCATCAGACTCATCAGACTCATCACAACTCATCACAACTCATCACGACTCATCAGACTCATCAAACTCATCAGACTCATCAGACTCATCAGACTCATCAGACTCATCAAACTCATCAGACTCATCAGACTCATCAGACTCATCAGACTCATCACGATTCATCAAACTCATCAGACTCATCAGACTCATCAGACTCATCAGACTCATCAGACTCATCAGACTCATCAGACTCATCAGACTCATCAAACTCATCAGACTCATCAGACTCATCAGACTCATCAGACTCATCAGACTCATCAGACTCATCAGACTCATCACGATTCATCAGACTCATCACGATTCATCAGACTCATCAGACTCATCAAACTCATCAGACTCATCAGACTCATCAAACTCATCAAACTCATCAGACTCATCAGACTCATCAGACTCATCAAACTCATCAAACTCATCAGACTCATCAGACTCATCAAACTCATCAGACTCATCAGACTCATCAAACTCATCAGACTCATCAGACTCATCAAACTCATCAGACTCATCAGACTCATCACAACTCATCACAACTCATCACGACTCATCAGACTCATCAAACTCATCAGACTCATCAGACTCATCAGACTCATCAGACTCATCAAACTCATCAGACTCATCAGACTCATCAGACTCATCAGACTCATCACGATTCATCAAACTCATCAGACTCATCAGACTCATCAGACTCATCAGACTCATCAGACTCATCAGACTCATCAGACTCATCAGACTCATCAAACTCATCAGACTCATCAGACTCATCAGACTCATCAGACTCATCAGACTCATCAGACTCATCAGACTCATCACGATTCATCAGACTCATCACGATTCATCAGACTCATCAGACTCATCAAACTCATCAGACTCATCAGACTCATCAAACTCATCAAACTCATCAGACTCATCAGACTCATCAAACTCATCAGACTCATCAGACTCATCAAACTCATCAGACTCATCAGACTCATCAAACTCATCAAACTCATCAGACTCATCAAACTCATCAGACTCATCAGACTCATCAGACTCATCAAACTCATCAGACTCATCAGACTCATCAGACTCATCATAATTCCAGATTCCCTGTGACTTTTCCTCCTTTTCCTCCTTTTCCTCCGTTTCCTCATCATGAATAAACATCCATGAATAATTTTCAGGTTTTTCTTCGGTATCAAAGTGAATTCAGTGACAGACTCGTCTCTTTATTTAAATTCTGCTGCTCAGCCTGAATATTTCTACATGATTTAGACTTAAAATAAATAAATTAATAATAAAAAGCTGCTCATCGATCTGATGCTGCTGCATTCTACAACCTCAATATACAACTGAACAGGGTGTGTGTGTGGGTCTAATGTGTGTGTGTGTGTGTGGGTCTAATGTGTGTGTGTGTGGGTCTAATGTGTGTGTGTGTGGGGGGGGTCTAATGTGTGTGTGTGTGTGTGGGTCTAATGTGTGTGTGTGTGGGTCTAATGTGTGTGTGTGTGTGGGTCTAATGTGTGTGTGTGTGTGAGTCTAATGTGTGTGTGTGTGGGGGGGGTCTAATGTGTGTGTGTGTGTGTGGGTCTAATGTGTGTGTGTGTGGGGGGGGTCTAATGTGTGTGTGTGTGTGTGGGTCTAATGTGTGTGTGTGTGTGTGTGGGTCTAATGTGTTCAACGTGTGCTTGGTGTGTGTGTATCTAATGCATGTTTGTGTGTGTATTTATATATAATGTGTGTGTGTTTCTAAGGTGTGTGTATATATATATATAATGTGTGTGTGTGTGTATATAACGTGTGTATGTGTGTATATATACATATATATATATGTATATATACATACACACACATATAAATATATATATATATATGTGTGTGTGTATGTGTGTATATAACGTGTGTGTGTATATAACATGCATGTGTGCGTGTATATATATATATATATATATATGTATATAACGTGTGTATGTGTGTATATATATATATATATAAATAATGTGTGTGTGTGTGTATATATATATATATAACGTGTGTGTGTGTATAATGTGTGTGTGTGTGTGTATGTATATATATATATATATATATATATATATAACATGTGTGTGTGTGTGTTCCAGGTGCATCGTGTACCACCTGGAGACCAGGATGCGTAAAGACGTGTGTTTCGGGGTCATAGCGTTGACCTGGGTCCTGAGTGCTGTGTTGGCCAGTCCTCTGGCCATCTTCAGAGAGTACGGCTCCTTTTCCCTGGAGCCTGGACACACGATACAGGTAACACACACACACACACACACACACACACACACACACACACACACACACACACACACACACACACCTGTACCTCCAGGATTCCAATCAGCCCTTTGATCTTCCAGCTGCTTCTCCTCCATCTCTTTCATCGCTCCAGGTTTTTCTGTCGGTTCTTCTGCTTTTTTCTTTTTTTCTCTTTCTTCTTTTTTATTCCTGAAAACATCCTGGTATTTTACCTTTTCACCACATCCTGTGTTTGTTTTCAGTTTCTCACGTGATGATTTAGAGCTTTTTGTGTCATAAAAGACAATAAACTGCAGCATAAAATAATTGTCCCTTAATTGAATGAAACAGATTTTATTTATTGTCAAATGAACTAAAAAACTGTAAATGTGTTAGTAGAAAAAACATATTCTACAAAATATTCATTTTCAACTTAACTTTACGTTAATTTTACATTGACTTCACCTGAACTTTACATTAATTTCACATTGACATCACCTTAACTTTACATTAATTTCACATTGACATCACCTTAACTTTACGTTAATTTTACATTGACATCACCTTAACTTTACGTTAATTTTACATTGACATCACCTGAACTTTACGTTAATTTTACATTGACATCACCTGAACTTTACGTTAATTTTACATTGACATCACCTGAACTTTACATTAATTTCACATTGACTTCACCTGAACTTTACATTAATTTCACATTGACATCACCTGAACTTTACATTAATTTCACATTGACATCTCCTTAACTTTACATTAATTTCACATTGACATCACCTTAACTTTACATTAATTTCACATTGACATCACCTGAACTTTACATTAATTTCACATTGACATCACCTGAACTTTACATTAATTTCACATTGACGTCACCTTAGCTGTTTTCATATAAACAAATCTAAACTAAATAAAGTATTTTATTCTAGTTTTAGTCAATATTTCTTCTTCATTCTTTAACAGCAGGTTGATAGTGATGTTAATCTAAATGAATCTGTAACAACAGGAATTATTGGTAGGAACCTTTGTTTAGTTCAGTGTGACACGGGGACATGTTTTGAAGTGACACCACCTGAGCTGAACGTTCCCTACACACTAACAGTTTAATAAAGTTTAATAAAGTTTAATAAAGTGTGTGACCCAGCAGGTTAAACCAGTAGCAGAGAGTAGCTTCAAGGAACAGACGTCGCCTCATTTAGTGCCGACAGCTCTGATGCTCCCTGACTTCCTGTTCCAGGTGTGCACGGAGAAGTGGCCGGGGAAGAACACTGACGGGACGGTGTACAGCATCTCCATGCTGATCCTGCAGTACTTCCTGCCGCTGTCCATCATCTCCTTCGCCTACGCTCGCATCTGGTCCAAACTCCGCGGCCACGTCAGCCCGGCGGAGAGCGGCGTCGGCGGCGCCGGCAGCGGAGGCTCCGAGCGCCACCGCCGCCGCCGCAAGACCACCAAGATGCTGGTGACCATGGTGGTGGTGTTCGCCGTCAGCTGGCTGCCCTTCCACGCCTTCCAGCTCGCCACCGACATCGACAGCGCCGTGCTGGACATGCGCGACTTCCGCCTGCTCTACACCGTCTTCCACGTGGTCGCCATGTGCTCCACCTTCGCCAACCCGCTGCTGTACGGATGGATGAACCGAAACTACCGCGCCGCCTTCCTCGACGTCTTCAAGTGCCGGCGGGGGGGCGGCCGCGGCGGGAGGGGGGGGAGGGGCGGGCGTCTGGACAGCATCCAGAGGGGAGGGAGGACCAAGAAGATGGTCCTGGAGACGCAGGACGTGGTGTCCACCTGCCTGAACGCCACCGACGTGTGAGGGGGGCGGAGCTAAAAGAGGGAGGCGGGACTAAAAGGAGGAGGCGGGACTATAATAAGGAGGTGGAACTAAAAGAGGGAGGTGGAGCTAAATAGGAAGGCGGGCTAGAAAAATGAGGTGGATCTAAAAGAAGGAGGCGGGACTAAAAGAAGGGGGTGGAGCTACACAAAATGGGTGGAGCTAAAAGAGGGAGGCGGGGCTAAAAGAGAGCCCAGTTCCTCTGAAGAAGACTGAAATGAAAAAGGAGAATCCAGAAGCAGAATTAGAAGATGAGACAAGTTTAAGAGTCTTTTTGAACCAAAAACAGAAAAGTCTGGGATCAGAAGAAGAAGAAGAACGACGTTTTATCGCAAACGTTCCTGCTTTTCTGAAACTTCAGCGCTAACCTGGTCGCTACGGGACATAGGGCTCAACCTTCCTGTCATCAGACGCACGAAGCTCATCCATCATCAGCCGCTAACGGAGGGAACCGACAGGAAGTGGAGGCTGAGGGATGAAAGAAAAGCCTCCAACAGGAGGAGGCACCAGCTTTGTGAAATCTGCCGACGTCGTTACGTAACGTTCGGTTTCTCCTGGATTCATCCCAGAAACGATGGACGGACGCAAACACGAATGTTTGTCTCCGTCGGTTTTATCTTTTAAATCTTCTCCGGTAAAAACGTGACGTTTAATCCCAACGTTTAGCAGAATCACCTGGAATGATCTCCTTCCACTTCTGTTTCTTCTTGTTTGGTAAAAACCAGATTAAAACACGAGATAAAAGACGACAACACATTTCCTCTCTGCTTGTTTTGGCCTCCGGCGCCTGAACCACGTTATTTATACCTCACATTCACACAGAGACGCTTTTGATGCTGTTTGATGGATGTAGTCGCTGGTTAAACAGCAAAGGACTGAAGTTTAACAAGGATTTGGAAGAGAAAACATCTGTTTCACAGCTGCAGCAATTAGTCGATTAATTGATTAATTGAAATCTATTAATTAACATCTTCCTACTGAGCTCATGAGTCGTTTCAGCTTCTCTTTGGCGTCGTTTTCTTCAGTTTTCATGATGTTTTTATGCATCGTAAAGAAAGAATATTACTGAAATTATTAATAACCAGAGCTGAAAGGATTGATCGATGAATTGATTGGTCACATCGATTAATCAGTGTCGTTTTTAAGAAGAAAATGTCCTAATTCTCTGCAAAGAGCTGCAAGGATTAGATTAATCAACGGCATTAATCAATGAATTTCCCAATAATTAATCAATTTGAGTCGTTTTTCAACAAGAAAATGTCTAAATTCTCTGGTTCCAGCTTCTCTTCTCTGATTATTTCCTGGTTTCTTTAGTCTCTAGAATAATAAACTGATGATCTTATTTTCATGAACCAAACAACTAATCGATTAATCGTTTCAATAATCGATAGATTACTCAACGATCAGAATAGTTGTTAGTTGATTAATCAATTAGTTTTTAGAATCAATTAATGGATTTGAGTCATTTTTAATGAGAAAATGTCCAAATTCTCTGGTAATTTCCTTTAAATTCTTTAGCTTCATCTTTGAACCAAACAACTAATCAATTATTATTATTTCATATTAATCCATAATTGAAAATAATCATTAGCCCTTTAATTAGCCCTCTGCTGCATAGTGTTGCTCCATGTTACTGAAAGGTTTTAATATAAAATACTATGTTCAGGGAGCAGATGTGTCTCTGACTGCCCCTCACACACACACACACACACACACACACACACACACACACACACACACACACACACACACACACACACACACACACACACACACACAGTGGTTTCATTGATCAGTTATTACCAAAGGTCGTTTCATTATGCGTTTACGCTTTAATTGGCCACTTGAAATTACAGCCTTGGGTCTTTGCCTGCAGCAGCAGCGTCAACACGTTAATTGACTGTAAACACGGCGGCTGAATAACGACGCGCGACAGCGTCAATCAATATTCCTCTTAATTTAAATCGTTTAATTAAGCGGCAGATCGATAAAAGGGGTCTCACACACACACACACACACACACGGAAGATAAACCCATCTTTTCTTTGTTCCTTCTTCTGTTTCTCCTCTTTAAATCTGTGGATCATGTTTTTCTCCGCTCTTTATTTTCCTGCTACATCAAAATGCAGTGAAAGGTGCAAAAGTTTTTCCGCCAATCGTCCGTTAAAGAGGTCGTCATGGTGACATATCGACTGTGTTCACGCTTCTCAGTGTCTCTTCATATTAATAAAAACACCTGACGACAGATTATTTAACTCAGAATTATAGAATAGAGCAGATTAACTTCTCTACAGCATCAGAGCATTTAGCAGCAGCCGCCAAATCTCTACCGTCTGTAACTGCAGCTTTTTACTGTCTCATTTTCTAATTGTCTCATTGTCTTATTGTCTAATTCCATCTCTCATGTCTCTAATACTAACGCCGGCCTGTTTGGTTCAGTGTAAAAAGGGCTTAAAACACATTTTACTTTTTGATCGGACTGATGAAACATTCTTCATAAAAAATACTAAAAAAAAAAAGCAAAAACCTGCAGCTGCTGAACCTCATCTCAGCTTCTCAGAGGAAAACTCTGACAGTTCATGTTCATCAAACACATCGAATTTATTTTCCAGACAGGAGAAATGTTGTCATCAGTTGACATTTGACTGTTTCCACCTCAAACGGAGCTTCTTTTGTAAAATATTAACCACAGTGTGCTTTAGTTTAAGGACGGCATCCTGAGATGAAAATCAATTTAAGTCGGGTGTTTTTACACTTTAGTTTGGTAGAAGCAGGTCAAATGGAGGTACAGGTGGACAGTTTGAAGTTCCTGGGAGGTTCTGGAAGATTCTGGAACAAGAGGTCTCAATCCTGGTCCTAGAGGGCTGGTGTTGGTCCAGGTTTTTGTTCCAACCAAACAGTAACACACCTGATGCTAGTAATGAAGGTCCTTATCAAGGGTTCTAGTGGTTCATCAGGTGTTTTAACAAAAACCTGCAACTCTCGGTAGCTTCTGTAAGTTCTAAATAGGCTACAACTGTGCTAAAGAAGGCAGCAACTGAGTGGGAGCTAGCTTTAGAAGCTAGCGAGCTAGCGACCATGCTGTCTACCTGTATTTTGTTGACTGTTGTCCTTGTAGGAGACTGTCTGGATCATCAAAGTGAATCATTTCCCCGTTTTAAAACACACATGGACGCATCCATCGCTAACCCGTGCCTGGGCTAGCTAGCATCGCTAAATGAGCTCGGAGGACAAACAAGACGCTATCGGACGCTCTGATTGAAACTCTGTGCGTGGAGGACACGGACGCTGCTCCACCTTCATCAAACATGAATGTAAACTGCTTTGTAACATGGCTGTAATGTCCTTTATTGTTTAATTCTCTGTAAATATCGACCAGAACCACGACTGTAACTAAGCACAAACTGTTGGTCTTGACCCGCGTCCAACAACTGACGAACTACTGAAGCATAAACACGACTCGGCTCTTTCTTATTTTAAAGCTTTGTTTACTCTGTGAAACAACCAGTGTTTGTTTTTCTAGTATTCAACTAATAATGTTTCTAATTAATTTCAAGTTAATAAGACAAATGTGTTTTTGTCAGGTTTTGTTTCATGAGGGATTCTCGACACAGGAGCCACTAATAAAAACTCTTTAATGTCTATATTTGCAGATGATGCACTCCCTTATTCTAATGTCGTAAAAAAGGAATAAACCCAGAAATATTCATTAATGGAAAATGTGCATTTGTAGATTCAGTCACAATGTAATTTTTGTCTTATTTGTCCTTTTTTATGGCAAAACAACAGGTTTTTGGGTATAAACTATTAAATTCAAAAAGGTGTGATTGATATCGAGGTTTGTACCAGTTTTATTTATTTGCTTTGATTTGCACAGATAAAGTAAATGTAGATGATGCGTTTATAAAAATATCTTGTTTTTAGTACAAATTAAATTAAACATCAAGAAAACTTCAAATGAGTTAAAGATATTTTCACTTCTTCAGATTTTCTTCTTCTTCCACTGAGTATTTTGTTTTTTCTTGACTTTTGGTCAATTTCGTCTTATTTTCTTATTAGAGTCAAATATCTGCTTCTGCTTATTTAAAGTTTTTCTTTTCTTGATTATGGTTGAAAAAATATGAATAAAAAGATGCCGACGTGGTAAAATATCAAACAATGTCATCTTCTGTCTTAAATCGAAGTAGAACACAAGAAAAAACAGGATATTTTCACTTTTTTCATTTTTTGCACCATTTCCCTTCCTGTCGTCTCTCGACCCCTTTTATTAACCTGGTGATCCCCTGTGGGGTCTCCACCCTCGTGTTGCGCACCACTGCCACACAAACAGTGGTTAATTGACAGCCGTGTAGCTGGATCCGACTCGTTCGCCTCCAGCGAGCTTCTCTCTGCTCCGCTGAGCCGCTGAGAGAGCTGAGAGTTCACGACTGAGGTTCCTGCACCAGCAGAAACGCTGAGATTCCAGCGGGAGGAGGAGGAGGAGGGGGGGGGGGGGGGGTCGTTATAACTGAGGCTTAACGAGATAATTAAAACAGTCAGAATTTATTTCAGATGTCGAGCAGCAGATTTTCTGATGAAGCGTCTTAATTCGCGAAACATCTGACAGAACAATTCCTCCATGTTCAGACTCATTCTTCATTTTGATAAAAAGCTAAACGACTGAATGGGAGGTTCACTCCAACAACACACACACACACACACACACACACACAGCGAGTGACTCATCCACACACACTCTGACACACACACACTTTCCCGCCGTGACCGACAATGAGGCTGATTAAACCTAAATGTGTCGCGTCGTCTCTAAAGGAGAATTCATCTGCGGCAGCATCCAAACACGCCGCTAACATCGGCCTAACGACCTCCGCTACGTCCCGTTAGCATCATGTTCTTAACGAGGCAGGTGCAGGCGATTACCTGCTCCGAGGCCTCGAGCCGCCGCCGCCGGAGGACAGAGGAGTCAACGCTAAGCTGATTACGGTAAAGGGGCCAATTACCCCTATTTCCTGCTTCAATATTTTAATTTTTGTGGCAAGCGCTAATGCTTTTATGGTCCCTGAGCACAGATGGAGCAGCAATACAGTCGGCCTTCTGGCACACACACTCACAGGAAGCAGCGCTATTAGCGCTAACGATTGTTACGTTTTCCTTCTATTAATGGAAATAACTAAAAAGGTTAAATAAAAAAATCTACAGAATCTATTTATGCTGCTGTTACAGAGACAGTAGAGTTAGAGTATTGCACAAAATTAAAAAAAACTTTAAACACTTTAATCGCGTAAATAACGACTTTATTCTAATAAATAAGAACTTTTTTCTCATAAATACTCTTTATTTACTCTCGTAAATAAGGATTTATTTATGTGAATAAAGTTATTTTCAATAATAATGAATTTATTCTTGTAAATAATGACTTAATGTGACTAACGTTACGTTGCATATGTCTTTCATTGAGGTATGTGCACATGTGACGTTATTGAAAAATATTAAGGTTATTGCACATTGAATTTATTGCACATATTGAGCTTATTGTATATGTTGGTTTACTGCACATTATGATGTTATTGCACATATAAGAATTATTGCACATATTCAGGTTGATGCAGTTATTGCACATGTTGAAGTTACTGCACATATCAAGGTATTTGCATATATTAGAGTTATTGCACATTTGTGTTATTTCATATATTATAAGTTATTATAGGTTATTGCACACTGAAAATTACACATATTACAGTTATTATACATATTGGAGTTATTGCACATATTGAGATTATTGCACATGTTTAGGTTATTGCACCTATTGGAGATATTACACATTTAAATTATTGCACATATTGAGGTTTGCACATGTGACGTTATTGAAAAATATTAATGTTAATGTGTAAAATGATGTTATTGCACATGTTAACGTTGTTGCACACATTGAAGTTGTTGCACATATTGAGATATTTGCACATATTGAGGTTATTGTATATGTTGGTTTACTGCATTATGATGTTACTGCACATCATTGCACATGTTGAAGTTATTGCACATGTTGAAGTTATTACACATATTAAGGTAATTGCACATGTTGAAGTTATTGCACATGTTGAAGTTATTGCACATATTAAGGTAATTGCACATGTTGAAGTTATTACACATATTAAGGTAATTGCACATGTTGAAGTTATTACACATATTAAGGTAATTGCACATGTTGAAGTTATTGCACATATTGAAGTTATTGCACATATTGAAGTTATTGCACATGTTGAAGTTATTGCACATATTGAAGTTATTGCACATATTAAGGTAATTGCGCACATTGAGGTATTTGCATATATTAGGGTTAATTGCACATATTGGGGTTATTGCACATTTGATTATTATTAGTATTTGCACATATTAAGGCTGTTTATTCACGTAAATAATGAATTAACCTCCTAATGAACCAGTTTACTCTTGTAAATAACAACATTATTCTCCTAAATAACGACTGTATTCTTTACTTCATTCATTCCGTGAGCCTGAGGCGACGGTTTCCCTGCTCCGAGGCTTCGAGGACACGGGAGTCAACACTAAGCTGATTATGGTAAAGGAGCCATTTAACCTTATTTCCTGCTTTTTGTGGTCTATTTTTTAAAAAAAGGGGAAAAAAACAAGCGTTAATGCTTTTCTGGTCCCTGAGCACAGATGGAGCAGCAATACAGTCGGCCTTCTAGCACACACACTCACAAAAACTCCTTTCCATGGACAGGAAGTATCACATATAAATGATAATAAATCTGTAATTAAAATAAATCTACATGTGAGGAGACAGAATCAGTTTATGTTGCTGTTATAGAGGAAATAAAGTTTGATTATTACACAAAACTATCCTTATTTACAGTCATGGATATCTGGAATATTCTTTTTGACTATATTTAAACGTGAATTACTGAAATATCTGACTTTTAAATGTTAAAACAGTTCGTTCCCATAAAGTTCAGTTAATATGAGACGACAGAAAAAACAGACGCCGACAGTTTAACGTTGTTTTGTATCGTCGCTCAGAGCTGGAAGGACGGAACGAAACTGGGTCGAAGGAGGAAAAAAGAGAAGAAGAAGACAAAGTGAGCAAAGAAAAATCGATGGAGGAAGAGGAGGAGGAAGAGGAGGTGGAGGAGGTGGAGCAGCAGGAGGAGGAGCAGCAGGAGGAGGTTAGTGGATGTAGAGATGTCACACAGAGACTGAGAGCAGCAGCTGATTCAGTTATTTCCCAGTTGTCCTGCTTGATGCAGCCGTGGTTCTTGTAGACTCAACAGCCTCTGACCTTTGACCCCTCCACAGCAGCTGCTGCTGGAATAAGTGAATCCGCTCCAGCTGCAGGGTTCATGTTTTATAGATAAGGCCGAGTATATGGTATTAGCATTGTATCTGATATCATTTCAGAAGCTCATTGGTTTCTAAGCAGCGGGATTTATTTAATTATTTATGGGATGAGCAGCACGCGGCGGCTGGGAAGTGGGCGGAGCCTCCCGTTGCTGCTGATCTGTTATTTTTAGACGTCTGGGGGTTCGAGTGAAGTCGATCGGCAACAAGGAACAAACACACGAATCAATCAGTTTACAGTTTGTTCAACAAACAGGGAAAAAAACAGCAGCAGGACAAAATGTTACTGAACGTATGAGGTTACTGCTCATCATGGCGTTATTGCACATTTATGGGTTATTGCACATATTAAGGTTATTGCACATTTATGGGTTATTGCACATATTAAGGTTATTGCACATATTAAGGTTATTGCACATATTAAGGTTATTGCACATTTTAGTTATTGCACATATTAAGGTTATTGCATCTATTAGAGTTATTGCTCATATTAAGGTTATTGCACCTATTGGAGATATCACACATTATGATGTTATTGCACACATCAGAATTATTGCACATAATCAGGTTGATGCAGTTATTGCACATGTTGAAGTTACTGCACATATCAAGGTATTTGCACATATTAGGGTTATTGCACATATGTGTTATTTCATATATAAAGTTACTGCACACACTGAAACTTACACATATTCAGGTTTTTGCACATATTGAGATTATTGTACATTTTTAGGTTATTGCATCTATTGGAGATATTACACATATTTGAGCTATTGCACATATTGAGGTTTTGCACATGTGACGTTATTGAAAAATATTAATGTTATTGCACATTGAATTTATTGCACATATTGAGATATTTGCACATCATGAGGTTATTGTATATGTTGGTTTACTGCACATTATGATGTTGTTGCACACATCAGAATTATTGCACATATTCAGGTTGATGCAGTTATTGCACATGTTGAAGTTACTGCACATATCAAGGTATTTGCACATATTAGGGTTATTGCACATATGTGTTATTTCATATATAAAGTTACTGCACACACTGAAACTTACACATATTACAGTTATACATGTTGGAGTTATTGCACATATTAAGGTTATTGCACATGTTTAGGTTATTGCACCTATTGGAGATATTACACATATTTAAATTATTGCACATATTGAGGTTTTGCACATGTGACGTTATTGAAAAATATTAAGGTTAATGTGTAAAATGATGTTATTGCACATGTTAACGTTGTTGCACACATTGAAGTTATTGCACATATTGAGATATTTGCACATGTGACATTGTATATGTTGGTTTACTGCACATATTGAAGTTATTGCACATATTAAGGTATTTGCATATATTAAGGTATTTGCATATATTGGGGTTTATTGCACATTTGTTTCATTAGTATTTGTATATATTGAGGTAATTGTACATAATGATTTATTTGTATATTTTCAGGTTATTGCACATTTTATTATTAGTAGTATTTGCACATATTAAGGTTATTGCACATATTTGTTTATTTGCATATTTTCAGGTTATTGCACATATTGAGTTATTTACACATATTGTTATTTCAGCAGTTTGAATTCTCCTTTTGCATCAAAGCTTTTCCAGCGTCTCAACGTGAATAAAACCTCAGACCATCATCATCATCATCATCATCATCATCATCTGTCAGTCTGACAGATGATGATGATGATGAAGCATCTTCATCTTCATCCTGTTAGAGGACGACGTCTCTGAGCTGCAGCAACACGGGTTTGATTCCAGAGGGAAAACAAAGAGTCGACCATCTGTATTTATAGACACACACACACACACACACACACACACACACACACACACACACACACACACACACACACACACACACACACACATTAGTCAGGATGTTTGAGCAGCATCAGATGATGAATCAGAAGAGTTTCAACAGGAATGAGATGCGTCTGTTTGAGTCTTGGACAGAATTTAAAATATTTCCTCTTTGCTTCAATGATTTTATTAATGATCTGAATTAAACTAAAGTTTATTCTTCTGTCATTTTAGTTCATTTCTTGTTCCAAGACAAACAGATTAACACGAGTTATTTCTTCATTATAGTTTTCTTCTTATCTCACAACTTATCATTTAGTCTCTTTAGGCAAAATAAAATAAATGATAATAATTCTACTATTATATTTTCATGTGGCCTATGGCCTTTAATGTCCTATTGATTATTTTATTATTAATAATAATAAAGATAAAATAGTAAAATAAAATAATTTTTAAATTACTTTTGAGTTAAATTAGCTTTTTTATAAGGGCAGTACATTTTAGAATTAATTAAAAATAATTAAATAATAATAATTAATTAATTCTTTGCAAATGTGTTAAACCTGCACCTGTCGACCAAAATCAACTAAATAATAAATAATCAACTAAATATTTAATCAATGACAGTGATTTTATGAATCTGTGAAAATCGTCTCCTTCAATTATTAAATAAATGAACATGAACCTGATTAAAGTGAAAACCAGAGACAAAAAGACAAATATGTGAGATAAAAATGTTTAAAACATAAAAATATGAGATAAAATGATTAAAAACATGAATGTGTGTTAGAAACTAAAAATAACGAGCTGCTGCTGCTGGAACATGAAAATCTGCTGAGACAAACATCACTGCTGCCAACTGTGTGTGTGTGTGTGTGTGTGTGTGTGTGTGTGTGTGTGTGTGTGTGTGTGTGTGTGTGTGTGTGTGTGTGTGTGTGTGTGTGTCCTCAGGCTCAGCGTGAAACTTGTCAGTCATTCACACACTGAGGAAACATCAATAGTCTAATTTGTCAGAAACACACACACACAGGAACACACACTGAAACACACTGAAACACAGACACACACACACAGAAATACATTGTACAGAGATTTTATTTCCGTTGACTGATGTTTCTCATTTCCATCTTGTCTTCTCATCAGTTTATGAGCTGGTTGACTCAGCGTTTAGTCTGATCCAGCTGCAGAATTTAGTCTGATCCAGCTGCAGAGTTTAGTCTGATCCAGCTGCAGAGTTTAGTCTGATCCAGCTGCAGCGTTTAGTCTGATCCAGCTGCAGAGTTTAGTATGATCCAGCTGCAGCGTTTAGTCTGATCCAGCTGCAGAGTTTAGTCTGATCCAGCTGCAGAGTTTAGTCTGATCCAGCTGCAGAGTTTAGTCTGATCCAGCTGCAGCGTTTAGTCTGATCCAGCTGCAGAGTTTAGTCTGATCCAGCTGCAGAGTTTAGTCTGATCCAGCTGCAGCGTTTAGTCTGATCCAGCTGCAGCATTTAGTCTGATCCAGCTGCAGAGTTTAGTCTGATCCAGCTGCAGAGTTTAGTCTGATCTAAGTGCAGAGTTTAGTCTGATCCGGCTGCAGCATTTAGTCAGATCCAGTTCCAGCATTTAGTCTGATCCAGCTACAGCATTTAGTCTGATCCAGCTACAGCATTTAGTCTGATCCAGTTCCAGCATTTAGTCTGATCCAGCTACAGCATTTAGTCTGATCCAGTTCCAGCATTTAGTCTGATCCAGCTGTAGTTTTATCAGTTTACAGTGAGTAAACTGCAGTAAAAGCAGTTTTTCAGTCTGAGTCGTCTTAGGATTCTTCATCAATCATCAAATGCTTGAACCTGAGTTTTTCCTGAACTTTAAACTTCTTCTTCTTCTTCTTCTTCATTACAGTCACATCAAAAATAAAATAGTTGTGGAATGAAAACAGATTTTTTTCTTTTCTGTTTGGCAGCCGACACCAAATCCTCCTCTGAAGTCTCCAGGAGCCTCTGAATGAAAGATGAATCACTGTCAGACACACACACACACACACACACACACACACACACACACACACACACACACACACACACACACACACACACACACATATTGATATATTGAATAATTGATGATTGATTTCATGTTTTTTCTCTCTCATTCATCCTTTGGGCCGCGTTGGACCTTTTATCGGCCCGTTCTGGGCCGCGGGCCACATGTTGGTCACAGGTTAGTGTCATGTTTTTATTTCCTGCTCCAGCTGCAGCTGATTGTTCTGGTCGTTTCAGCTCGTTTGCTCTGATGGATCCTCCGTCCTGCTGGTACCTGGAGACGTCTGCAGGTAATTTACCTCCATGAATACGAGATGCTGCTCATTTAAAACATCAACTATCATCGTGGTTGTGATGTTTTCATTAATGAGTCTGAGCAGAAAAACACCAGCAGGTGATAAAAGTCATAAAAGTCTAATTGGAGCAGCAGAGAAAACAGGGTTTCATGCTGCGTTTACAGGCAGGTTCAGACAGTAGGAGTTTTAGTCTGTTTTTACACAGAAAATCAAACCCTGACGAGCTGAGAAATGATAAAACTGGTGATTTCACCCTCAGACACTACAGGGAATCATCGAATTAAATAAATGAATTAATATCACGTCTACATCCAGTAGGGAAACGGATAAATGTCAAGTTGCTGCTTCGGCTGGAACCAGAATCTGATTAAATCTGGTCAATTAATCTAAATAAAAAGACCTCAAAACCTCATATTTTCATATTTTTGACTTTTATCTGACAAAAACCTGGAAAGCAAAATTAAGCTAAATAAAGCTAATTAACAGTAATAATATAGTAATAGAATGAGTTAATTAACAGTATTAATATAGTAATAGAATGAGCTAATTAACAGTATTAATATAGTAATAGAATGAGTTAATTAACAGTAATAATATAGTAATAGAATGAGCTAATTAACAGTAATAATATAGTAATAGAATGAGTTAATTAACAGTAATAATATAGTAATAGAATGAGCTAATTAACAGTATTAATATAGTAATAGAATGAGTTAATTAACAGTAATAATATAGTAATAGAATGAGCTAATTAACAGTAATAATATAGTAATAGAATGAGCTAATTAACAGCATTAATATAGTAATAGAATGAGTTAATTAACAGTAATAATATAGTAATAGAATGAGTTAATTAACAGTATTAATATAGTAATAGAATGAGTTAATTAACAGTAATAATATAGTAATAGAATGAGTTAATTAACAGTAATAATATAGTAATAGAATGAGTTAATTAACAGTAATAATATAGTAATAGAATGAGCTAATTAACAGCATTAATATAGTAATAGAATGAGTTAATTAACAGTAATAATATAGTAATAGAATGAGTTAATTAACAGTAATAATATAGTAATAGAATGAGTTAATTAACAGTAATAATATAGTAATAGAATGAGTTAATTAACAGTAATAATATAGTAATAGAATGAGTTAATTAACAGTATTAATATAGTAATAGAATGAGTTAATTAACAGTATTAATATAGTAATAGAATGAGCTAATTAACAGCATTAATATAGTAATAGATAAGTTAATGTGCTCTTTTTATCTGTTATGTATTTTTATAAGACGTCAAACAATTGAAACTTTTTTTTAATATCAACTAAATGAATATTTGTATCAGTTAAAGTGTTTTTGAGTCTAATCCTTCAACCATTAATCAGGATTAATGTCGTTAACATGATTAATTATTATCTACAGGACACAGCAGCAGTAAATATTTAATAAATGACCTGATGTCACAACTGAACAGCTCCATTCTCCATTAATCTGTCACACACTCACACACACACACACACTCATACACACACATACACACACACTCACACACACACACACTCACACACACACTCACACACACACACACACACTCACACACACACTCACACACACACTCACCAGTTAATTTCTCATATAATATAGATGTCGACCTTCTGGTCCTGTAGAGAAACTAATTAGCTCCCAGAGGCAGAAACAATCAAGAGAAAAAGAAAAACCAGCAGCTGATGATGATGATGATGATGATGATGATGATGATGATGGACACGAAAAGAAGTCTGTTAAAACAAGTGTTAAGCTGCTGACATCATGACATTAATGACATCACAACAACATTGACATCACAACATCCAATGTCTCACAACTCACAATATCCGACCTCACAATGTCCGACCTCACAATGTCCGACCTCACAATGTCCGACCTCACAATGTCTGACCTCACAATGTCTGACCTCACAATGTCCGACCTCACAATGTCTGACCTCACAATGTCTGACCTCACAATGTCTGACCTCACAATGTCTGACCTCACAATGTCCGACCTCACAATGTCTGACCTCACAATGTCCGACCTCACAATGTCCGACCTCACAATGTCCGACCTCACAATGTCCGACTTTGTGATGTCCGACCTCACAATGTCCGACCTCACAATGTCCGACTTCGTGATGTCCGACCTCACAATGTCCGACCTCACAATGTCCGACCTCACAATGTCTGACCTCACAATGTCCGACCTCACAATGTCCGACCTCACGCCTTCTGACCTCACGCCATCCGACCTCACAATGTCCGACCTCACAATGTCCGACTTCACGATGTCCGACCTCACAATGTCCGACCTCACAATGTCTGACCTCACAATGTCTGACCTCACAATGTCCGACCTCACAATGTCCGACCTCACAATGTCCGACCTCACGCCTTCTGACCTCACGCCATCCGACCTCACAATGTCCGACCTCACAATGTCCGACTTCACGATGTCCGACCTCACAATGTCCGACCTCACAATGTCCGACCTCACAATGTCTGACCTCACAATGTCTGACCTCACAATGTCCGACCTCACAATGTCCGACCTCACAATGTCCGACCTCACGCCTTCTGACCTCACGCCATCCGACCTCACAATGTCCGACCTCACAATGTCCGACTTCACGATGTCCGACCTCACAATGTCCGACCTCACAATGTCCGACCTCACGCCATCCGACCTCACGATGTCCGACCTCACAATGTCTGACCTCACAATGTCTGACCTCACAATGTCTGACCTCACAATGTCCGACCTCACAATGTCCGACCTCACAATGTCCGACCTCACGCCTTCTGACCTCACGCCATCCGACCTCACAATGTCCGACCTCACAATGTCCGACCTCACAATGTCCGACCTCACAATGTCCGACCTCACAATGTCTGACCTCTCTTATTAAAGTGAGTGACTTATTCTTATTTTGTGATTCAAGTAAATTTCCCTTTTTGCAGTAAGACAGCTCATATACAACTTTACACACACACACACACACACACACACACACACACACACACACACACACACACACACACACACACACACAGTGATAAGTGGAGTCTGTGGGGAAATAAGAGTATTTTGCTCCCAGTGTTAATAATCGTCGTCTCATCAGGTTGAATCAGACGAAGATTCTCATTTATTAGAAAATAAAACATTTGAATGTGATGGTCCCTAATTAATTTAATGGATAATTAGAGTTAATTCATTTTTAATTTGAACAACAGGAAGTTAATGTCTACGCTGCAAAAAAAATCATCTATTCAAGTTAAATTATCACATTTCTCATGTTTCTGACTCATCTGTTTGTCTTTAGATGCTTTAATTTAAACATTTTATCATCATTTTATCTTTTTTTTTATATTTGTGACTAATTAATGAACCAAAAATGAAGTAAACACTTTAAAAATGAAAACTATGGAAGCAGATAATTGTATTTAATATGAATTAATATGGATTAATGGCACCAAAACAAGATGTTTTCACCTGATATGAATAAATGAATCACAGAGTCAAAGATGTTCTATTAACACAGATGACAGAATCTCACTCTGCAGAATAATTATTTACCAACAGATTCAGACGCCGTCAGGCAGCAGATTCTCTGTCTGTGAATAATTAACGACCTCATGATAACCCTCGTTTGGCTAATTAGCTTCACACACACACACACACACACACACGCTACAGTTCACACCAGGCTGCTGCCGTTTACACTGAAAAAAATGTTTAGTTAAAATAACTTAATTTTATTAAGTGGTTACACTTAACTTTATTTATATATATAATTAATTCTACTTTTTATTTTTGATACTAAAATTAATTATGTAGATTCAGTGAATTTAATAGTTTAATTCCAGTCTAATTAAAATATTTTTTTCTGTATCTTAACCTTCAATAAATTTTGGTTTTTTTTATTTTATTTTAATTTGGTAATAAAAAAAATATCTTTTCACTATTTTTACTTTTATCATCCTTATTTTTTCTCATAATCTTGACTTTTTAGATTATTTATTTTACCTATTTTTTGCTTTTTATCTCATATTTTAAACTTTTTTTAGCTGAAATATATTGACTTTTTAGCAATTTAAAAAATATCTAATATTTTTTAGAATATTTAACTAATTTTCTATCGTTTTGTGTATTATTCAGTGTATTTTCTATCTTTCTTTGTATTTTTCAGTGTATTTTCTGTCTTTCTGTGTATTATTCTGTGTATTTTCTATCTTTCTGTGTATTTTTCAGTGTATTTTCTATCTTTCTGTGTATTATTCAGTATATTTTCTATCTTTCTGTGTATTATTCAGTATATTTTCTATCTTTCTGTGTATTATTCTGTGTATTTTCTGTCTTTCTGTGTATTATTCAGTGTATTTTCTATCTTTCTTTGTATTTTTCAGTGTATTTTCTGTGTTTCTGTGAATTAGAAGCTTTAAGTTGAAGCTTTTTATCATGTTTCTATTCCAGTAAAATTGTAGCTGCTTCATAAAACATCTGTTCATATTAAAACATCATAACTATATATCTATATATCTCTTTATCTCTTTATCTATATATCTATTTATCTATATATCTATATATATATATGTATTTATCATGAACTCAGATCTCAGCAGCTTCATGTCCAGGAGCAGCAGCTCTGCAGGAATCAGCTGATCACAGGCTGAAAACGGTGTGTGTGTGTGTGTGTGTGTGTGTGTGTGTGTGTGTGTGTGTGTGTGTGTGTGTGTGTGTGTGTGTGTGTGTGTGTGTGTGTGTGTGTGAAACACACACCAATAAAAAGTCTGGTAGTTTTATAGCAGTTTTTTTTAGCTCCACATCATTAAACTGGATTAAATCCATGTAAAACGTTGATGTTCAGCAGCAGAAAGTGTCAGTGTTTCCCTCTGGAGACAGAAATACAAATAAATACACACACACACATGAATACATGAACACACACACACGTATGAATATATCAAATACACATACACGTATGAATATATCAAATACACATACATGTATGAATATATCAAATACACATACACGTATGAATATATCAAATACACACACACACACATATATAACAGGCTGTTTTAGATGCAGCTGAACATGTTTGTGATTCAGTGTTTTTTTACTCAGATATAAATAAAAATACAAACTGTATATGTAATAATAATAATAATAATATTATTATTATTATAATAAATAACCTCATCTTATCCTAATTATTATTATAATCATGTGGATAAGGATCAGCTGATCAGGTCGACTCATCCGTTATCCATCAGGTTCACGCGTTGACCTTTGACCCCTGCTGGCTGTTTGTGGTATTTGCTCATTTCTCAGAGGAAGACGCTGCTCCTGTTTGTTACTTTGTGACATCACAAGTGTCAGTTTAGCTCAGCCGGAGAAGTTTATTCACCTTTTATGGATTCGGCAAAGAACGAGTCCATAAATGTTTAAAGGCTGCTGCTGGAGGTCAAAGGTCAGACGCAGAATATTATACATAAATGACATATTATACTACAGTACTACTAGTATTAGTTGTAGTACTATTAGTACTAATATACTACAACTGCACTGCTCTTTTTATAGTTATTAGTATAATGTTATCTTACAATATATATAGTATACTGCTATTATTACTGTGTGTGTGTGTGTGTGTGTGTGTGTGTGTGTGTGTGTGTGTGTGTGTGTGTGTGTGTGTGTGTGTGTGTGTGTGTGTGTGTGTGTGTGTGCGTGTGTGTGTGTGAAGTGATTGAACATTGCTTTCAGCTCCATCAGTAGAGTGACCTCGGTCCTTTATCTCATTACACACACACACACACTTGCGCGCACACACACACACACACACACACAGACACACACACACACAGACACACACAGACACACACACACACACACACAGTTCTCAGTGATGTTGATTCTAACTGAGCTGCTCCTGTTTCATTCAATAATAATATTTATGAGAATAGAATAATAGAATAAATGATGAGAACTGTTGATTATAACAATAAATTCTGCTGTAACTTTCTGTTTTATTAGAAAAAACATGAGAAACTACATCAGGATCATGTTCATCAATAATTAAACTGCTGCTGCTGTGTGTGTGTGTGTGTGTGTGTGTGTGTGTGTGTGTGTGTGTGTGTGTGTGTTTCTACTAATTAAAATCATACACACACACACACACACACACACAGCCTGCTGACAGTGAGCCAGTGTAACAGCTGATGGTTTCATCATTAAACTGTGATCATCAGGTTAAACAGTTAGTTGTTTGCAGCAGTTTTAGCAGTTTACAGTCAGCTGTCGTCACGGCGACGGCTGATAAATACATGTTGGTTGTTGTCATGTTCACGGCGACGTGACCCAGTTTGTTGCTGCAGGACAAAAAAATACAAAACTACCAGAGATTAGGAGGACACACACACACACACACACACACACACACACACACACACACACACACACACACACACACACACACACACACACACACACACACACACACACACACACACACACACACACACACACACAGCCTGCTGTGGATTACAGAGGTTTAGTTTCTCCTCCTCCAGAACAAACACAAGCAATTTCTGTGCAAATGCTGACCTTCTGTGTGTGTGTGTGTGTGTGTGTGTGTGTGTGTGAGTGTGTGTGTGTGTGTGTCACATGTGGATTTAACCATGTTGAAACATGTCCATGTTGAATTATTCCTCTAACTCCTGAATTCCTTTGCAAACACACGTTTCTGCTTCAGTAAAAGATTTTTGTCTTTAAAGCTTCAATAAAATGTCAGCGAATAAATAATAAATAATAATAATAATAATAATAATAATAATAAAATCTGCTGATTTATTCTGATTTATTTAATCACTAAACTCATCCTGACTCCAGTCGCTTCACATTTTCTATTTTTTATCTCATATTTAAAATATTTTATCTTATATTTTTTATTTTTTATTTAATATTTTTTTTATTTTTATTTAATATTTTTGTATTTCTTTATCATATTTTTATTTTGTCTTTTTAGCTGATATTTATTTATCTTTTATCTCACATTTTTGTCTTTTTATTTTATTTTTTCTTATTTAATATTTTTTTATTTAATATTTTTATATATATTTTTTTTATCTTTTTAGCTAATATTTTTTTTTTATATTTTTTTATAATTTTGTATTTTCATATTTTGTCTTATTTAATATTTTTGTCTTTTTTTCTAATTTTGTTTTATAATATTTTTGTCTTTACCTATTTTTTTTTTTTACTTTTTCACTGATATTTTATCTTTTTATTTCATATTTTAAAATAATGGATGATTTTATAATAAATATAAACTCAAAGAAGTTTAATAAATGTGTTTTAAGACAGGAGGAGGTTTGGGTGGATGGATCAGTGCTTTAATCCATGAAAGGCTGCAGCAAATATTACTTTTTAAGGTAAAAACTCGTCTCTGAGCTGTGAAACTATTGATATTCACACTAAATATCATCAGCATGAAGATGCTTTAATGTTCTGGTTCTGATCAATGACTCGACTTCAGATGAAAGAAGCTGATTTCATCATCACCTGCAGAAAGTTCTTCACACATTTACAGGTTCAGAAATGAATAAATCATCAGATTGATCAGTGATCAGTGATTCTCTAAAGTGTGAAGGTTTTTCTTGTTGTAGAATCTGGTAAATGATCAGTTTGCTGTTTGTCAGACGGTGGTTGTGTTTGTTCCTGCAGGTTTTATTTTTAATTTCAGGGAGTTTCTGAAGTTGTTTGACTTTCTGTTGGATTTAACAGCTGCAGCAGAATCTTGCAGCTTCACCCCCCTCTGTTTTAGGTTCTGTAGCATCAATTAAAGCCGTGAAGACCAGACTTTGAATTTAAATGAACTTAGTCAATTAGTTGAGGCTCAAGCCTCCGACTGGAAAAGTCTCTTCAAAGGGATTTCAAACATGGCCGCCTTCAAAAAGCAAATTATCAAAGAACTCTGAGGAGTGTTCACGAGTGTGTTTGATATGATACGAGTGGGTTTGATATGAATGTGACCCTTAAAAAACTCCAGAAGAACATGTGGGACCCTTAAAACCTCTACATGAACCTGTAGAAGAATCTGTAGGACCCTTAAAAACCACCAGAAGAACATGTATAAACCTTAAAAACCTCTACATGAACCTGTAGAGGAACTTGTGGAACCTCAAGAACTTCCAGAAGAATCTGTAGGACCCTTAAAAACCTCTGCATGAACCTGTAGAGGAACTTGTGGAACCTCAAGAACTTCCAGAAGTAACTGTAGGACCCTTAAAAACCACCAGAAGAACATGTAGGACCCTTAAAATCCTCTACATGAACCTGTAGAAGAATCTGTAGGACCCTTAAAAACCACCAGAAGAACATGTAGGACCCTTAAAAACCTCTACATGAACCTGTAGAAGAACTTGTGGAACCTCAAGAACTTCCAGAAGTAACTGTAGGACCCTTAAAAACCACCAGAAGAACATGTAGAAACCTTAAAAAACTCCAGAAAAACCCTGTAGAAGAACTTCTAAAAGAATTGTAGGACCCTTAAAAACCTTCAGAAGAACACGTTAAAGAACTTGTACAACCCCCAGAACCTCCAGAAGAACCTTAGGAATCCTTAAAAACCACCAGAAAACCTGTACAAGAACTTGTAGAACCTCCAGAACCACCAGAAGAGCCTGTAGGAACCTTAAAACCCCCAGAAGAACCCATAGGAGAACTTGTAGAATCTCCAGAAACTCCATAAGGATTTAGAACCCTTAAAAACCACCAGAAGAACATGTAAAAGAACTTGTAGAACCCCCAGAACCTTCAGAAGAACCTTTATGACCCTTAAAAACTACCAGAAGAATGTGAAGCACCCTAAAATCCTCCAGAAGAACCTGGAGGAACCTTAAAACCCACAGAAGAATCTGTAAAAGAACTTGTAGAACCCCCAGAACCTTCAGAAGAACCTTTAGGAGCCTTAAAGACTGCCAGAAGAATGTGTAGGACCCTAAAAACCTCCAGAAGAACCTGGAGGAACCTTAAAACCCCCAGAGGAACATGTAGAAGAACTTGTAGAATCTCCAGAACCTCCAGGGTTTAGAATCCTTAAAAACCACAGAAGAACCTGTAGGACCCTTAACAAACACCAGAAGAACCTTTAGGACCCTTAACAAACACCAGAAGAACCTATACGAACCTTAAAAACCCCCAGAGGAACATGTAGAAGAACTTGTAGAATCTCCAGAACCTCCAGGGTTTAGAATCCTTAAAAACCACCAGAAGAACCTGTAGAAGACCTTGTAGGACCTCCAGAAGAATGTGTAGAAGACCTTGTAGGACCTCCAGAAGAACCTGTAGAAGACCTTGTAGGACCTCCAGAAGAACCTGTAGAAGACCTTGTAGGACCTCCAGAAGAATGTGTAGAACAGGGTCAGCAGCTCCTGATTTTTATAATCTTCTCTCAAACAGATGATTCTAACTCTAAATCGTTATGAAGCAGCTGAACTTTGACCTGAAGATCTGATTTAGATGTTTGAAGTTTTACTTTGACGTCATTTATCTGCAGTTTAGTTCGTTAAACGTCTGAAAAACCAGACGTTTGGTTTCTCTTATTTCTGCCCAATCAGTTCTCTCAGATTTGTCATGTGACCTTTCCACTAGCCCCGCCCCCTCCAGCTGATCCACTAACATTAACTGTTAAATATATTTAATAAGTACAACAAATACTTTAACTTTAGTACTTCATCTCATTGGGGATACTTATGAATGCTGTACTTTTACTTGTAATGAAGTATTTTTACCTGCTGGTGTTGTACTTTTACTTCAGTAAAGAAGTATAGAGTACTTCAACATCTGCTGCAGCTGTTTAGACTCAACACTGATGTCATGGCGCCATCTGGTGGTGAGAAGCTGCATACACACATGTACATTAGTAGGACCCTTAAAAACACCAGAAGGGCCTGTAGGAACCTTCAAAACCTCCAGAAGAACATGTAGAAGAACTTGTAGAACCTCAAGAACGACCAGAAGAACCTGTAGGACCCTTAAAAACCTCCAGAAGAGCCTGTAGCAGCCTTTATATCATATTTTGTACTATATACCTGTTGAGAGAATTGAGAGTATTTTATATAGTAGTATAATGGTGGATGAAGTACCCAGATACTTTAAAAAGTAGAAAATACTCTTCTAGTCTAATTCCTTTAATACAAGTAGAGAATATAGTTATAATGGCAGCTGCAGTGTGTTGCTGTGGCCTGAAGGTGGTGCTGCTCCATCACTTTTACTGATTCATCAACTATTTATTTCTTATTAAATAAATAGAGGTACTTGAGAACCATTAGAGAACCAACAAATATGATGCAGTCATCTTTCTAAACTGGCTCCACACTGATAAACTAAAGTATTAATGTTAAAAAACTACAGTATTTTAGTTTTTTAATGAGTAAACTATAATATATCGATAGTTAATCAACTTATCATTCAGCTACAGAATCTAAACATCAATATCTGCTGTTTCTGAACATTTGTTCAAGAAAAATGTTTCAGAATGTCTGATGTCTGAAACACAATTTAACATTTATTATGTTGTCATATGTATTATATATGACTTCTTTATTATAGTTTTTTTGTCTAATATTGTTTAATTATTATTTAATTGAGGTGTTTTTTTGCTGCTTCAGGACACCAGCTGGTCCAGACCAGGGAGAAACCGTACGGCTGCAGCTGCTGCCATGAAACCTGCAAACAGACAAGCTGAAGCAGCAGGTTCACACCGAGGAGAAACCGGAGCAGTGTCTCTGATGCTGCAAGAGGTTCAGCATCAAGGTGGAGAGGTGGAGGAGAAACCCTCCAGATGTGAGAAGTGCGGGAAAAGCACTGAAAAAGCACAGGGTCACCCACAGGGAGAAACCAGCACACTGCCCCCTGTGGGAGAAGGGTTTCATTGAGCCGACCAAGCTGAGCCGCCACCGTCAGGAGTGTGGAGGTGGTGGAGAAACCACAGCAGCTGGTTCACACCAGGGAGAAACCCTTCCACTGTGAGGAGTGTGGGAAGAAATTCAACCTGAAGAAGAACCTCCCTCAACACATCAGCATCCTCACTGGAGTGTGAAGTCCATCAGAGGAGATGCTGAAGATGCTGCAGAACCTCACACATCACAGCAGGATCCATAGCAACAAGGTGAGAACCTGTAAAACCTCAGCTGACTAGCTACCTCACTGGTTTCTATGTTGTTACTATGGTTACAGAAGGTTTTTATCCATCCTGGAACTAGTGTCTCTTTGTATAATAAATCCATGCAGGTAGAACCAATACTAACAGTTTTATTGTCCATGTTTTATCAATAATCAATCGTATATTGCAGCTAGCATTGATGCTAATGGACATATTTGTTTCCTATAATGCTTTATGAGAAATAGAATTTGTGTTTCTATAGTATTTTCTTTGGTAAATTTGGTGAAATAAGTGAACAAGACCAGAGAAAAGGAGGATTTTATCCACTTAACCTCAGGTTGATTTATCAGTTTTCCTGCTGTAAATGATAATAAATGTTAAATATCTTTACAAACACAAATGTTATTATAGTTAAACCTGGAATTAAAATAAATCTACAACATGTGAGGCAGAAGAGTCAGAATCTATTTATGCTGCTGTTATAGAGAAAATAGAGTTAGAATGTTGAATAAAATCAAAACGTGTGTAAAAATACTTTATTTAAAACTTAAAATGAGACCAAACTGAACCAAAATCAGGAAAAACACTGGAAATATGTTCAATGATTAATTAGATAACAGTTCAAAGGTCAATTATTTATCCATAAAATCATAGAAATCATTATAGAACATGAAGAATATATTGTGTAAGATGTTTAAAAAGGAGATTAAATCTACATTAAATATCTAAATAGTCTCTACTACTGATATTATAATAAACTATTGTCTTATTGTATTGATGATGTGGATATTGATGATATATATTGATGCTGCAACAGTAAAATAAGGTTTTCTGCTGTGATTTATGAAGAAAACTCAACAGTGAGGTTAAATATGTGAAACTAAAGCGACTGAATTTAAAGTAGAAACAGGGCAGGTGTTGCATGTGTTTGGTCTTTGGGAACAGGAAGAAGAAAAGGCCTTTCATGTTCTCCAGCTGTCGAGTCAACGCCTGATATTCAGTGTCGGTTATTGTTCAAATCCAGGACAGAATCCATCAACGTGTCCTCATTGAAACGTCAGCGACGAGGTTCGTGTTTCTGCAAAAATAAAGAGCTGGAATCAACAAAGAGGCTCAGTTTAGTCGTTGGAGGAGACGTTAAAGTCAGTTTAATCAGTGATTAATGAACGTTAATGGAGCCAAAACCAACAGCAACACTGAGCTTTAGTAGCTAACGTTTAGAGTCAGAGTCCATCACATGAGTCACTGATCAACTCATTAAACACACAGAAAAACATCACGTCTTATCAACCAGTTCAATAATAAGATTCAATAAACAGGTGGTTTTTTAACTCAGGTTTTAATAAATGAAGATTATAGAGTTTGAAAAGTCATAAATATTAAATAGTTTTATTCTCCCTGTTTTAAAGAACATTATGAGAAGTAAAAATAATAAAATGTTCTTTTCTTTAAAGGTAAAATACACTGTAAAACTGTTAAATTTACAGTAAATCACCAGAAAGTTACTGTAGAAATACTGTACTTCTGTTACAATATTATGGTTTTAATGTAAAATAAAGTAAAAAAAATGTTATTTTAATTGTATTTATAATATTAAATGACTGACTGTAAAATAAAAAAATTAAAAATCTAATATATCAGTTTTATTCACAGTATTAAGTGATTAACTATAAAATAAAAATCTATTAAATATTATAATTTCAGCTGTATTTACAGTATTCGGTCATTAACTGTACAATAAACATCAATTAAATATATATATTTTTTCAGTTGTATTAACTGTAAAATATAAATCATCTAAATACTGTGATATTTACAGTATTAAGTGATAATTGTAAAATAAAAATAAAATGATTTCAGCTGCATTTACAGTTTTAGGTGATTAACTGTAAAATAATTCAATTAAATGCTGTAATTTCAGTTGTATTTACAATATTTGGTGATTAATTGTACAGTAAAAATCATCTAAATACTGTGATATTTACAGTATTAAGTGATAATTATAAAATAACAATTAATAAATACGATGATTTCAGTTGTATTTACAATACTAGGTGATTATTGTACAATAAAATCAATTAAATATTAGAATTCCAGCTGTATTAGGTGATTAACTGTAAAAAATAATTCAATTAAATACTGTTATTTCAGCTGTATTTACAGTTTTAGGTGATTAATTGTACAATAAACATCAATAAATGCTGTTATTTCAGTTGTATTTATAGTTTTAGGTGATTAATTGTACAATAAACATCAATAAATGCTGTTATTTCATTATTTTATTGTATTATAACACAGTAACTACTGTGATTTATAGTAAAATCTACATTAATCCAAGAGAAACAATCATTTACAGCAACTTCCTGTAAATATTCCTGTGTTTCATCGTGTATTTGCTGTGAACCAGGATCAGATCCAGTAAATCCTGCAGGATCTGGACTCTGTCCTCATTGATCTGGACTTACTCAACATCTGGCCTGATGTTTGCTGATGAGTCAGGAACCTGAACCGGATCCTTAAAACCAGGAGCAGCAGCAGCAGAGCAGCATGAAACAGCAGAAACGATGGAGGCTCCAACTTTATTCCTGTGTTTGGCTTTAGTTGCTACGACCCTGGTGAGTTCTCTGATAAATATTATATTCTATATAATAATAATTATAGAAATATCAGATTCAAATATAATTATATATATAACAATAATTATAGAAATATACGATTTTACAAAGATCAAATTTTACCCCAAAATTTTTCCAGTCCCATATTTAGACAAATAAAGGGATTAATGTTTATAACGTTAGAAGATTAAAGTTTTTAAATATAAATAATATAACTTTATAACTAAATTCAGGTGATATATAGATTAATATTTACACATTTAAATTTATACAAATTTTACTTAGAAATTAAATATATTTATAGTTTTTGTCATGTTATTTATAGATTTATATTTAAATTATAAATATGTACAGTGTAATATCTACACATTTACACACTCAGAATGTATAGATTGTATTTATAAATTATATATATTTATAGTTTTATTCATCTAATTCATAGATGTATATGTATAAATTATATATATGTAAAATTCAATGTATTTTAATATATTGATTAATATTTACACATTTAAATTTATACAAATTTTACTTATAAATTATATATATATTTATAGTTTTTGTCATGTTATTTATAGATTTATATTTAAATTATAAATAAGTACACTTTGATGTTTTTTAATATATTAATTAATATTTACACTTTTATATTTATACTCAAAATTTATAGATTTTATTTATCAATTATAAATATGTACACTTGGATGTTTTTTTAATATATTGATTAATATTTACACATTTATACTCAGATTTTATATATTTATTTATAAATTATATATATTTATAGTTTATTCATGTATTTAATATTTATATTTATAAATTATAAATATGTACACTTAAATGTATTTTTCAAATATATAGGTTAACATCTACATATTTAAATTTATACTCAGAATTTATAGATTTTATTTATAAATTATATATATTTATAGTTTTTGTCATGTAATTTATAGATTTTATTTATCAATTATAAATATGTACACTTTGATGTTTTTTAATATATTGATTAATATTTACACATTTAATACTCAAAATGTATAAATTTTATTCATAAATTATAGATATGTACACTTAATTATTTTTAAATATACCAATTAATATTTAAACATTTATACCCAGAATTTATAGATTTTATTTATAAAGTATATAGATTATATATTTATAATTTCATTCATGTTTTTTCAAATATATAATTAATATTTAATCATTTAAATTTATACTCAGAATATATCGATTTTATTTATAAATAACACAAATGTATAATTTTATTCATATAATTTATAGATTTTTATTTAGAGATTATATAGATTCATTGTTTTATTCATGCAATTATAGATATTATATAATATTTATATATTTAAACATTGAAATGGATCCTCAGAATATATAGATTTTTACCCAATAAATTATACAGATTTTTAATCATGTAATTCATAGATTTATATAAAGAAATGATAGATTTGTTCTTTACATTTAGCAGCATTTATATATATATATATATATTTATACTACAGCTCCTTCTATAGTCTCTCATCCATTCTTTATATTCCGTTCTATTGTAGCCTGGTATTCCAGCTCCTGTTGTCGACCCTAGAGGAGCTCGTCCAATGATGCCTCAGACCAGATCTGGTGAATGTGACACTGAGAAGGAATGGCCGCTCTGCACTGATGACGAATGGGTACGGAATTTATTCTAACTTTAATTTTTATGTTAGAAACTGACAGGAATAATGAAGAATTACCAGTAGCCCAAAAACAAAGGTATTCAGACCTGAAGAGAGTTAACTTTTTGCAGCGTGGTCATGTTAAAACCTCCCTCTGTCCTCTAGTATCATAAATGCCCGTCAGGCTGCAGGATCCAGGGTCTGATGGACAAGAACGACCACAACCTGCTGAAGAAGATCGAGAAGATCCGGAACCTGCTGGACCAGTACAAGGCCAAGCAACGGTCCACCGACCTGACCTCCAAGCAGACCTACGACTACCTGAAGGAGAAGCTCACCGTTGACTCCGGTCAGTCCCAGTTCTTCTTTTCTGCGGTAAAATAAAAACCGCTCCGTTCAGGGTCTGAAGGTTCCCCTTCGTGTCTCGTCGTGTTTCCACCAGACAATGACAACTCCTACCACAACCTGGCCCAGAGTCTCCGCCAGAGGATCATCGACATGAAGATCAAGATCGACAAGCAGCTGAGCGTCCTGGCGGCCCTGAAGGAGCGAGTCAAAGACCAGGTGGTGGAGATGCAGCGGCTGGAGGTACGGAAACACGTCAGGGACAAAAGACAAACCCACAAACACACTACGACATTCAGAACCTTTAAATTTACACTCGAAAACAATGAATTACTGCTTTAATCCGAGTATAACGAACAAGCCAGTCCAAGTAACCGTGGAGACCAGATTTTATCGTCCCTATCCGACCTGTATCTCATCTTTTGACGACAGTCGGAAGCAGAAAAATCCAATTTGACCCAGGTCACTTAGATATGTGGTCCTAAAACTGATAAATATCTGATCCTTTGACATTCATACCATTCCAGAGTTTGGGATCACATAGAAATGTCTTTATTCTTTAAAGAAAAGCACTGTTTTTATCATGAAGATAACTTTAAACCAGGGGTCACCAGTCCTGGTCCAGAAGGGCTGATGTGGGTGCAGGTTTTTGTTCCAACCAGAAGGTCCTTAGCAATGGTTCTAATGGTTGATTAGTAGAATCAGGTGCGTTACTGCTTGGTTGGAACAAAAACCTGGACCCACCCCAATCCTTCTGGACCAGGATTGGTGACCCCTGCTTTAATCAGAAATACACTTCATACATCACTAATGTGGTAAATGACTATTCTAGCTGCAAATGTCTGGTTTTTGGTTCATCAATATCTACATATGTGTATAGAGGCTCATTACCAGCAACTATCACTCCAGTGTTCTAATGGTACAATGTCTTTGCTCATTGCGTCAGAAGGTTAATGGATGATTAGAAAACCCTTGATGCTAACATGTTAGCACAGCTGGAAACAGTTCAGCCACTTAGAGAAGCTAGAAAACTGATCTTCCTTTGACGAAACGTTTGAAGGAAGAAATTATACCTACCGTACAAAAGTTCGGGATCACCCGAACAATTTAGTGTTTTCCACAGCCGCTCATACTTCACATTCACCAAACTTTTGCGGGATTCTTTTGTAACGTTTCATCTCAGGTTTGATATTTGACTGGTTCTCTGATTCTCTCCGTCAGGTCGACATCGACATCAAGCTCCGAGCCTGTAAAGGATCCTGTAAGAGCTACGGGGAATACAGCGTGGACCAGGAAAGCTACGTAGAGATGAACAAGCAGGTTAGGACCAAGTCTTTAATGTTCTAAGAAAATGGAACTTCTCGTTTCTTTACCTTTTTCTAACCCACCCTCTCTCTTCAACTCTGTCTTTTCATGTGTATTAATGTCATTCATAAAAAAAAACATATTTATAGCGCACTCTGAATGACCCTGGTGTGTGTGTGTCCCAGTTGAACCAGCTGGACCAGACTCCCAGCCAGCAGGTGGAGACGGTGAGCACCATGTACGTGATGAAGAGTAAACCACTGAAGGAAGCCCTGGTCAATCCACTCCTGAAGGCCAAGCCTCTGACAAGTTCACCAGAAGCACAGAAGATAGCGGACGTATTCCAGGAGGTGAGACATGAGACAGGAGATATGAAACAGTAGATATGAGATCTAAGACATGAGGTGTGAGATGCCTCCATGTTGGATCCACAGTTATAAACAAAGTCGCTTCTGCGTTTCGTGCCCCTCCCCCGTTCTGTGATTGTCTCCCTAGGTGAGGGGACAACTGGGTCCTTGGTTGGATGCGTATTACCCAGGCTACTTATTTGTAGGAATACACACATGTGGTGCTAAGGTTTTCCTCCTCTTTGTTCCTCAGGTGAAAACGATGGAGTTGACCCTGACAGAGGAAGGCTCCAGCTCATCCCCAGCTACCGTCTCCAAGGTCCCAGGTAGTTC
The DNA here is from genome assembly GCA_030544235.1 of Lepturacanthus savala. Lineage (NCBI taxonomy): Eukaryota > Metazoa > Chordata > Actinopteri > Scombriformes > Trichiuridae > Lepturacanthus > Lepturacanthus savala. The sequence continues at coordinate 22,173,618 of CM060483.1, forward strand.
CCACTCTTCCTCATCCTCGTCCTCGTCCTCGTCCTACTCCATGCCATCTAAATCCATCACTGAGGTTGGGGGGGCAGGGGGAACGGGGGAACTCGGCGGCGGTCTCTTTCACAGCACCACCCACTCCACCTCCTGCGTCAAGACCATCAAGACTATCACTATCCACACGAAGGACGGGCCGGTGCAAAAGACCGAGGAGGTGCTCGAAGGAGGCCCCGGGTGCGACGGGATGACAGAACTCTCCCAGGGGGGAACTGACTCCTTATTTCCTAGCTTCAGCCACGGTGGCAGCGCCTCCTCCTCCTCCTCCTCCTCCTCCTCCTACTCCATCACCAGCAAGTCCAAATTATCCGGCAGTACCAAGGGAACCGGAGATGACATGTTTCTGAACCCGTTCAGCATGAGTGCCGGGATGGACCTTGGTGGGTTCAAGACGGGCCACTCGGACGATGACGTTCCTGATTTCCACGCCCGGAGTGTGAAGAGCATGCTGGTCAAACGGGAAGCGGATTATATAGGAAAAGGTACTAAAACATCCGATCAGGAGTAAAGAGGGCATTCAGCTAGACAGCGAGCTTTAGCTTAGCACCAGCTAGCCTTATGTACCAAAACTAAGAAGTGAACAGAGTCATTGTTAGTGTTTGTTGCTGAGGATTAAAGACTTGTTATATATAATTAGTGCTCTACATTTCAATGATACACTGCAAAATATTGGAACAACACAAAAATTGGAACAAACTATGATCCGCCAATGGAATCAGGTACTTCTACACAATTCTCCTTAATACTCCAATAGCTCCAATCCACACATGTCGATTTTTAACATTTAAGGCTCCTTTTTTTTAAGGAAAAGAAGAAATATCGACACAAGTAAAATTAGGTTCTCTTGCGCCATGAATCCTGCTGAACTTCCAAATCTCTAAAATAGGCTGAAGAAAGGCAGATAGAGAAGGGGATTGATTGTTGGAGGAGGAGGTAGAGGCGTTTGATTGTTGGAGGTTAGATGGACCGTTAGAGAAGGAGGTTGATCGGGGTATCGACAGATTCGTCGAGCCAAACAACACGCCGTCCACGCTAACTCGCGGCCTGCGGTGTGCCCCTCTCTGTTCGCAGATTGCGTTGACGCCTACCAGAAGCACCTCAAAGGGGAAACAAACGGACTGTTTAAGATCAAACCCGGCGGCACGGACTCCACAGACGTAGTGGAGGTCTACTGCCAGCAAGAGGGGCTAATGGGTGGGTGGTTGTTGGTCCAGCAGAGAGAGAGCGGCATGCTCAACTTCAACCGCACCTGGGCCGAGTACCGCGAAGGGTTCGGCGCTGTCGACGCGCAGGGCAAGGGGGAGTTCTGGCTAGGCAATCAGAACCTCCACCTACTGACCAGTCAAGGCGAGACCCTGCTGAAGGTGGAGCTGGAGGATTGGGAAGGCGGCGTAGCCACTGCCGAGTATGTGATCAGGGTCGGTTCTGAGGAGGAGGGGTACCCGCTGCATGTGTCCGCGTACAGCGGGGACGCCGGAGACGCTCTGGTGATGCCCACGTCTGATATGGCGTCTTACCTGAGCCACAACGGGATGAAATTCAGCACCTTCGACAGGGACAACGATAAGTGGGAGGAGAATTGCGCGGAGATGTTCGCGGGCGGCTGGTGGTACAACAACTGCCGCTCGGCTAACCTAAACGGGATTTATTACAAGGGCTCGTACGACCCGGAGAAAAACACGCCGTACGAGATCGAGAACGGCGTCGTCTGGGTGACGTACAAACCGGCCAATTATAGCCTGAAAACCGTCAGGATGTTCATCCGATCATCTGCGTTTTAACCGGACACAGGGATTTTAGGGGCAAAAATAATATCAAATAAACACTTTTATGCCAAAAACAATATGATAAAATGAGCAAAACAGACAGGAACAGGCTTTACCTGGGGGCGGATAAATATTTGAGGACAAAATTCAAAGGGGGTTCAGGGCCGTTCAGACCTCGCAGACTGTTGGTTAATGATTGTGGGATCTCAAAATCATGTCAACATGTCTTATTTTCTGCCGCTCTGTGTAAACGTCATTGACCTGTTACCTTTATCTAACCTGATGTTCTCCTGTTGCTGCAACCACTGAACTCTGCTCAATCAATAAAGACTATGTTCACTTCAGATTGTGTTTCGTGGTGATTTTTCAGTCTAGAGGAAGAGGTTTCTGGGAGTTTTTCTTTGTATGATCTGAGGGTCTAAGGACAGACGATGATGTGATGATACTGTACACACTGTAAAACCCCAATCTGTGAGTTCTGGTTTGGGACTTTACAAATTAAATTCACTTTTCTTATATTATAAGACACATCCCTACACATCCCTAGTTTATGTTTTAACATGATAAACCTTTGGGGCTGGGAGATTATTAGTGGTCCTCACCTCATGAAGTCAACCGCCCCCTAAAATAAACACATATTTCAGTGTTTTATAATATTGTGTTTGGTACCATTTTAAAGGGACATAGCAAGTTTTGATTAAAGCAGATTGATGACCCTTTCGGCCAAAGACAAAGGTCAACAGAGCTCTTTATATTTTTATATTACGCCCATTTATCCACAGGTTCTTTTAGCCCTGTGGCGTCAGAAACACTGGAACACTCGCCAGGACTCCAAGGGTTCAGGAAATGTATAATATACATATAACGTTTCATTGTCAGACATCAATACACACCTTTAATTAGAAGGATGACTGGCAGAAATTGTCACCATAGATTTGTCAGGTTTGTTTTCATAGCAATATTAATATAATAATAATATTTATCATTTATCATTATCATTACATTTTATAGACAGGTTAGTGTTACATGAAAACAAATATTTAACAGTAAGAATTGGAAACTAATATAATTTAAAATAATAAAAATAAAAACAAAGTGCAGAAAAATATAAAGAAGTAAAACAGTAAAACCGGCCCCAGTTGTTTCGGTTCTTTTTATTCCCAGGGTTCGCGAACGCAACGCTACGCACTGTACGCGGTGACGTCATTCAACGCCGCTGTCGGGAGGGGAAAAAGGCGCCAAAGCGACGGTTCGCGTTTATTTCACAAAAACAAAAAAAAGACGACGACAGGACACGTTGACATTTAGAAAAATACTGAAATAAATCGAAACGAGGAATAATAACGATAAAAAGAAGCTTCTGTGGAAACAAGCGAGTGGTTCAGTTACTTTACGTCCGGACGTTGCAGCAGCGGAGCCGTTTGCATGAAGGTAACGTGAACGTTAACCCTCCGTTACACCGCTAACGTTTATCATATTAACTGTTAAATCTCTGTTAAACACTCATTAGTCAGAGTGAATAAACTTTTTTATAGTTTAATAATTTCAGATATTTTATCTTGTACGTTTCGGAACTTCAGTCCCGGTTAAACGGTTTCAATTCCGGCTAATTAACCCTTTACAGGCGCGTTTCTACACAGTACCGTTTATTTTAATGAGAAAAACACATAAACATAGAAATATTTTTAATTAAAACGGAATTTTTTCTAACTTATGACTCCAAGCATCTAAGTTAAGGAAATGTTTGAAAATCAGGCTAAGCTTTTGGAGAGAATATTTAATTATTTTAACCTACAAATATATATAATTTTTTAAAATACAGTCTTGAGCATTTGTCAGGTCACTCGAATGTGTTAATGTAGGTTTTTTGTCATTTAAAAGTCCATTTGTATAGTTTGTCTCCACAAAAATCATGATTTTGTTGGTTATATATATATATATGATCAATAAAGTTTATAACACAAAGTTCTAATGAGAACAAACACCTTTTTTCACCATTTTAATAGAGTCTCTTACAATATCCTGAACCTATTGTGAGTAATGTGCGGTGATTGTTTCCTACATTACTACTTTTTTCCTATAGTCTGTGACCTTTTATTTAAAATTGTATTGAAATCTGATGACTACTGACCTGTGGCCGAGCTCCCGAGTGGTGTCCAGAGTGTTTAGTGTAAAGGTGTTTAGTGTAAAAGGTTTAAATGTACCTGTGACAGGTGACGTGACCTCAGTCGTTCTGTTTGTTTGTTTCCTGTCGACAGTTTGTGAGCGGGTGAGGAAACGGAACCGAGACGTCCGACCATCCTTCAGCCGGACCCAGACCAGCAGGAAACGGTGTGGAGCCAAGTCTAAGATCCCTCCTCTGTGTTCAGATGACGACTGGGTAAAAACACACCAACACACACACTTTCTATAATAATGTGGAGGTGAAAATGTCCTATTTTGCTGCATAAATAGTCCATTGTCTTAGTCAAGTGAAAAATATGATAAAATCCTACGACTAGTTGTTGTTTTTCTTTTATCTCAGACATGGAAAAGTTGCTTTTACCTTTAAAAAGTTGTTGTGTGACTTAATGAACCTCATACAAGAACAAGGGTTAATGTTATGGAATTAAAAATATTAAAAGACTAAAAAATCAATTTAATCAGCATTAAACAGCATTGAGTTTATTCATAAATCCCAGTAGAAAACCTCAGTAAATAAAATAAAACATAGCTTTAGTTTAAATATCTTACAGAATATATTCTTCATGTTCTATAATGATCCTCAGTGGGATTTCTATCATTTTATGGACAAATAATTGACCTTTGAACTCTTATGATGACAATAATGATTCTGACTCTTCATCTCACATGTTATAGATTTCTTTTGATTCTTTTCATTCATTTTTGTGCTTTATTATCATTTATAGCAAGACAATAGACAAATAAACCTGAGGCTTAAAAGGTTAAAACCAGATTAAATTGGCCCAAATAAAAAGATATGACTTAATATTGGACTCATTCTAGATCTATCAGGATGTTTCCAGGTGTTGACGTTTTGTTTTGTCTCTCCTGAAGGGTTCTCGGTGCCCGTCAGGCTGCAGACTCCAGGGTCTGATCCTGCATCTGGACCAGGACCTGGACCGGACCCTGATGAAGGTCTGTGAGAAGTCCAGGACGTACAGAGACGCCATGGCAACGGCGACGGGGGCGGCGTTCAAAATCTACAGCCAGGACCAGAGAGATGCTGCTCAGAGACATGGTGAGATGCTGAGGGATTGGACTAATTAACGCTGGTTAATTAAAGCTGACTCAATAATGCTGGTTAATTTATATTGTCTAATTGACGCCGGGTTAATTTACGCCGCGTTAATTGACGCCGGGTTAATTGCCGAATCTCGTCTCCAGACTCTGAGCTGAAGTTCCTGGGACTCGCTGAAGGTTTAACCAGGAATCTGACGTCGCTACGGAAACGATCAGCTGATCTGTGGGTGAAGCTGCAGCAGCAGCTCAGACACGTTGAGGAGCAGGTCAATGAGCTGTACCGAACAGAGGTGAACAACAATAATTAATTGATTTGAACTGATAGTTTTGATTAATTCATATTTTTAATGTAAGACAGCATTTCATACACAAAGCTACTCAAAAAACAAAGAAGATAATTCTGCCAAATACCAGATAGTAGTCTCTAGTTTTATGTTTCTGCAGATGAATTTAATATCAACATATTTACAGACACTTTACAAAAAGTAGACCAATATGGGAACGTTTATTCATTTTCATATTTTCATAAAAAAGTGGTGCTTTGGAATTAAAAACTGTATATATGTGGATATTTCCCTCAACTCTGCATCATAAACTGTTATTTATCTGGTATTTAACTGGTTTTTACCTGGTATTTTCCTGTAATTTTTATCTGGTATTTTCCTGTAATTTTTATCTGGTATTTTCCTGTAATTTTTATCTGGTATTTTCCTGTAATTTTCCTGTAATTTTGCTGGTATTTATCTGGTATTTATCTGGTATTTATCTGGTATTTACCTGGTATTTTCCTGTAATTTTGCTGGTATTTATCTGGTATTTATCTGGTATTTATCTGGTATTTATCTGGTATTTATCTGGTATTTATCTGGTATTTATCTGGTATTTATCTGGTATTTATCTGGTATTTTCCTGTAATTTATCTGGTATTTATCTGGTATTTATCTGGTATTTATCTGGTATTTATCTGGTATTTTCCTGTAATTTTCCTGGTATTTATCTGGTATTTATCTGGTATTTATCTGGTATTTATCTGGTATTTTCCTGGTATTTATCTGGTATTTTCCTGTAATTATCCTGGTATTTTCCTGGTGTTTTCCTGCTATTTAACTGGTGTTTTTCCATTGTTTAGCTGTTGTTTAGCTGTTATTTATCTGTATATATTTGACCAGGTGGACGTGGACATGAAGCTGAGATCCTGTCGTGGTTCCTGCAGATGGTCTACACCCTTCGTTGTGGATCATGCTGGTTTCCAGACCCTCCGGACCCAGCTGGACCAGACCCTGACTCAGAGGAGGAAGGTGGACTCTGGACCTGCTGACGTCCCACATCTAAACCTGCGGCCTGGAGACAGGAAACCAGGGACCAGGTCTGAGGATGCTGGACCCAACTGGTTCCTTCTGGACAGGAAGAGTCTAGATCCTGAAGAGTTGGAATGAGACGTTTCATCAGTTCTAGGAACCGCTGCAACGATTAGTTTAACTATTACATCAATTAACTATTTTATTAATCGATTTGTGTCATTTTTAAAGAAGAAAATGTCCAAATTCTCTAGTTCCAGCTTCTCTTCTCTGATTATTTCCTGGTTTTTCTTGATTAAGTTGAAAAATAGACTTGAAATAAGCTGAATAATCCACATGGAAGAAGATAATTCAACTAAATATTGGACTAATTGTTCCAAAATTAAAATTAGGGCTGCAACTAATGATTATTCTGATAGCGGATCAATTAATGAAACAATTAGGTGATTAGTTGGCAACTACTTTCTTTTATAAATTAATTAATTTGAGTCATTTTTTAAGTAGAAAATGTCCAAATTCTCTGGTTCTGATTATTTTCTGGTTTCTAGGTTGAATCTTCAGCTTTAACCAAATAAAAAACAACTATAAAACATTTTTTATTTAATTTATTTTTACATTTAATTTGATGTTATTATGCTGTAATTCCATCCAATAGTTAACACAACACCTTGAATACACAAAGTCTCGTTAGGCCTGTGAACAATGAACAGCCACCACGGCGGCCATCTTTGTAGTTCTTTTACACCCCCATACACACTCAGCTGTATATAGAAGAATAATTAGTTTAGATTGTGTGTTTTAAGCTTTAAAGTAATACTGAATTCATTATAATCATTCAACCATCGCTGGTAAAAAGATGATCCTGGTTTAATTAAGTTAATTATTAATCACATTTAGTACAATTCATGAGACTCAATCAGTGAATTCTCTGTTTTCCTCTCAGCTGATCTGTGGTTCCCTGACTCAAGACTTTAAAATGATTATTTCAAATGATCTTTAAAGCCCAATATCACCTGAATAATTAATAAAAGACACTACATGATTATTCTAATTAAGTGGATTAACCTATCAATTATTGATTCAACATAAAATGCCTTTTTTTTCCCAAAGATCATCAGTTTATTATTATAGAGACTAAAGAAACCAGGAAACAATCAGAGAAGAGAAGCTGGAACCAGAGAATTTACACATTTTCTTCTTTAAAAATGACACAAATCCATGAATCAATTATCAGATATAAAACAATCAGACCAGGTAAATTCTTCTTCAGATTTCTTTATTGAGCAGCGGAACACTGGAAATATCAAATGTAACGAGAAAAGGACAGATTTATCAGATTTCTCACATTTAATAGCTTTTTAACGTTTGAACCATCTCTTTTTTTTTTTTATGTTTTCGTTGGTCGTGTGTAAATCTGTTTCTTTTATTTCTGAGTTTTTCTCGTTTTTTTCCGCGTTGCTGCCGTCCCGCCCCGTTTATCTGGAGCTCTGTGGGTAGAAAGGCCTGATCTTCATGCTGATGGCCTTCAGCGAGTACCAGCTGCCCTTCCAGTTCATCCACACCACGCCGTCGTCCGTGCCGTGCTTGGCCATGTGCGACGTGTAGCGGCCCGTCATGTAGTACCGGCCGTTGGGATTGGCCGAGTGGCAGCGGTTATACCACCAGCCGCCGCCGTCCTCCTTGGAGCACTGTTTGGACGGATCGCCGGGATTCCTGGGTACAGAGAGAAAAGGTTAGGGAGGCCTGGGTTTCAGGGGAAAAATGGTAGTAGCTACAGTTAGCTACTGTTAATTACTGTTATTATTAGCTACTGTTAATAACTGTTATTGTTAGCTACTGTTATTGTTAGCTAATGTTAGTTACTGTTAGTTACTGTTCATTACTGTCAATTACTGTTAGATACTGTTATTGTTAGCTACTGTTAGCTACTGTCAGTTACTGTTAGCTACTGTCAATTACTGTTAGATACTGTTACTGTTAGCTACTGTTAATTACTGTTAGCTACTGTTATTGTTAGCTACTCTTAATTACTGTTAGCTACTGTTAATTATTGTTAGCTACTGTTAGTTACTGTTGTTAGCTACTCTTAGCTACTGTTAGTTACTGTTATTGTTATCTACTCTTAGCTACTGTTATTTACAGTTAATTGCTGTTAGACGCTAATAACTACTGTTATCTACTGTTAATTACTGTTGTTAGCTAATGTTAGTTACTGTTAGCTACTGTTATTGTTAGCTACTGTTAGTTACCGTTAGCTACTGTTAGCTACTGTCAGTTACTGTTAGCTACTGTCAATTACTGTTAGCTACTCTTAATTACTGTTAGCTACTGTTAATTATTGTTAGCTACTGTTAGTTACTGTTATTATCTACTCTTAGCTACTGTTATTTACAGTTAATTGCTGTTAGATGCTAATAATCTACTGTTAGTTACTGTTATTTTTAGCTACTGTTAGCTGCTGTTAATTGTTAACTGTTAGTTGATCTGTCAGTGGATTCAGGTGAAGATAATTCTACCAAACATTGGACTAATTTACCAGATATTTTCCCCTGTGTGGTTTATTTGTTGTTTAGTTTGTGTTGGACCCACCAGTTGTCGTTGTCTCTGTCGTAGGTGCTGAACATCATTCCGTTGTGGATGGTCATCGTGCGGTTTTCACCGAACAATTCCAAGGATCCTTCCAGGAAACCGTTGCCGGCGTTGCCAGAGTAACCGTCGACCGACATCACGTAGTTGGTGCTTAGTGATTGGATGGTGAACTTGGAATACTGGGCGTAGACCTGAATGATTGCACAAAGACATTATTAGTATCGTTATCTCCTAAAACTGGTGCTGCAGCCTAAACTGGTTCAGACCTCCGCATGGAGAAACGGAATTTGGCAAATTTTGGCCGCTAGGGGGCGCTACAAATATAACGGCTGCATCATTTCAACCAAATTCAAGCATTTTTTTTATAGAGGAAGCCAGTTCTAAGACCATATCCTGAAGGTCATGACTGGTCAATGTGGATGGCAGGTTTCCATTCAAAGCAGCTGTAGCTACTAATTGTATTTGCTAATTATCTCATGAATAAATGTGAATGAAATAAATTCACCATTGCTCCTGACCAGTCCTGCATCTCGATGAGAAGCTCGGTGGGGCCAGTCTTGGTAATATCACTGATGCGGTCGTTACCGAGCCAGTATTCACCTGTTCACAGGATGGAATTAAATTAAAGCAAAGCTACTTTACTTGGTTAATATTGTGTTTATTATTCAATTAAATGGAGTTAAATCAGAATATAGGTTTGAAAAGAAAACAAGATACAAAGAAACAAGATATTTTCACCTGTTTCGATCTTGTGTCTTTTTAAACTATTTTTAACATCTTACCAGGTGTTTGGCAGTGACCTTTGCCAACATCGAAGGCAACGTTTCCAAAACCGCGTCGGTATTCGTCCCAGCGTCGGCCAAAGTCCACGCTGCCGTCCAGTCTGTTCTGGATCAGGAGCCAACCTGGGAAACGGGAGATTTGTCTCTGAACTAAGTCTCTATGCAGACGATACCGTGGTATTCATTGCAAAGCTGACAAATTCTGACGAAATAAAATTAGCTGCCTGAATCCAAACCCTGTAAGATCCAGGTGGAATAAGGTGTGAATAGTGTTTGTTTAGCATGTGGTGGATGTGGTTCTGACCTCCGTTCTGGGTGGTCTGGTCACAGTAGACCTTGTATGGGGGCGCGAAGGCGTCGGGTTTGATCATGTACATCTGGGAGTCTCTTCCTCCACGACGGTAGATGTCCTCACACTCTTTGCCTGAATCACACACAGGAGTCAAACATCTGGACATGGAACTATGACTGTACTTATATTTACTAACTATATACACTGCAAAATATTAAGTCGGGTAAAAGCATCTTGTTTTTGTTTGGTCTAAGTTTAAAAAGAATTATGTTGAATTGTCTTATTCCATTAACAGGTAATGTGTATGGTTGAAATAAGACTAATATTTAACTAATACTGTAGACTTTTTATATTATATATTTTTATTTATTTATAATTCTTTATGATTTAATAAATCTTTTTTTTCTCATTTAAAATTTTTAAGAAACATTAAATTGAATTAAAGATTTTTTTTGAAAATCTATGGCAGACATTGGAAAAAAAAATGTTTTAAGGAAAGTAAAAAATAGAAAGAATTAAATAAAATGTACTACTTTTTTTTTTTTTTTTACTGTTTATTTCATATATTTTCTAATTGTCTCAGAAACAAATATTTTGATCAATTTCTTTTTTTTGTAGATATTAATATATTATGATATACAATATGTAAAATTATATTAAAGGTCTATCAATTTAATATTTATAGAAAAATATTTAATTTCATTAATTTAAAAATATAAGATAATTGAATAATCCCATAATGTGTCTTTGTTGTTAAAAGGTTTTTACTAATTTAGAAGAAAACAAGATTAAATTGAGCTAAAATATTTTAATATATATAATATGAAGACATTTATTTTAAGAACATAAATATCAAATGATGAAAAATAAGATTGTTTAATCTGGTTTCTTTTAAAACATAACTCACATTTTTTACTTTAATTTACTTATTTGTCTATTACAGTTTAATCTTGTTTAAAGAAAACAAGATTAGACTTTTCAAAATAAAACCATTATCTGCCAATGAAATAAGATACTTCAAGTTTTGACTAATTGCACCAAAACCAAGATATTTCCACCCCTGATCCTATAAATGTGTATAATCCTGTGTTTTAACACTGGGTCCTAATAGAACAGTAACAGAAGGATGAACCTTACCTGAAACCACAGGAACCGGACATTTGGTCACACATGGCTCTTTGCACAGATCCTTCTGCGTCTGAATGGCCTTCTCCAGGTTCTGGATCTTCATCTTGATCTTGTCCAGGACGCCCTGCAGCAAACATCAAACATCACATCCGTTTGCTGCTTCTCTCCTTAAACTCAAGACTCTGACGGCTGAACGGAGCTTTTTACGTCTGTTACTCACGTTGAGGATCTTGATGTTGTTGGGGAAGACGGTGTCGACGGTTTCCTTGATGAAGACGTGTTGCTCCTCCACCAGATCCGTGTACTGACTCACCACCTTGTTGTTGTCTGAGGGAAAAACACGACGAGATTGATTTAAAACGCAAAATCCAAGACGAGTTAGAGCTGCAACTCTCAGGATAGAGAAAAATATTCAATAATCATTTAATCGAATGTTAAGAAAACAAGTTCAAATACAAAATGATCTGCCAATAGAAGAAGATTCAATTCAATTAATGATTATTCTGATCTGCATCAATTACATCAACTATTTTTTTTATGAATTAATCAGTTTTTAAAGAAGAAAATGTCAACATTTTTGGTTTCTTTAATCCTCTATAATAATAAACTGATGATTGATGTTTTACATCATTTTATGAACCAATCAACTAATCGATGGATTAATTGACTCTGATTAAAGGTTAAATAAGACAAATCTAAAACATGATTAATCACATTTTAGCCAAATATCACATTAATCAGCAACTATTCCGATAATTATCCAGTTATTTTAAGTAGAAAATGTCCAAATTCTCTGATTATTTCCTGGTTTCTTTAGTCTCTATAATAATAAACTGATGATCTTTGGACAAAAAAAGACATTTTATGTTGAATTTTCCGCGTTTTACACCATTTTATGATAATTATTAAAATACTAAAATGACTAAAATATAAAAAATACTCAAAATATTTTTAAAAAACTACAAAACAAATACAAAAAATATACTAAACTACTAAAAATATTCGATTCATCGCTGCTTAATAAAGAAATTTGAGGAATAATTTATCTGGTCTGATTATTTAATAATTAATAGATTTGAGTCATTTTTAATAGATAATGTGTAAATTCTCTGGTTATTTCCTGGTTCCTTTAGTCTCTATAATAATAAACTGATGATCTTTAGCTCGTAGACTGCTGTAATATCAGCGTTTATGTCGTCGATGATATAAATCGATATAAATCGATCACTCACTGTTGATGATCCTCTGTCGCTCCTTCAGAGATTCAGACATGGAGTAGACGTAGTTGTAGACGTTGTTGGTCGATCGGGTCAATTCATTCACCTGAGGCTGAAGTTCAAGGATGCTCTGCAACAAATAAATCAGTCAAACTCTAGTTTTCAACGATAAAACGTCGGTTGATTTAACACGTGAGGAGAAAACGAGCTTAGATTTACAGTCTTGACGTTTTTCTCTTGTTTCTGCAGCATGGTCTTCAGCTCACAGCCGGTGGGACACAGAACACCCTGAGGACGGAAAACACACCTACGTTGGTTTTTATGTTCATATTTTTTCAGTACTTGCAGAATTGTTATTTTGAGTAGAATTCAAAAACAGATTTTTTCATTTTTACTCTAATTTTTCAACAGATTTTTCACTTTTACTGTAATTTTTCAACAGATTTTTCATTTTTACTGTAATTTTTCAACAGATTTTTCACTTTTACTGTAATGTTTCACTTTTACTCTAATTTTTCAACAGATTTTTCATTTTTACTGTAATTTTTCAACTGATTTTTCATTTTTACTGTAATTTTTCAACAGATTTTTCACTTTTACTGTAATTTTTCAACCGATTTTAAAATTTTACTGTAATTTTTCAACAGATTTTTCATTTTTACTGTAATGTTTCACTTTTACTCTAATTTTTCAACAGATTTTTCACTTTTACTGTAATTTTTCAACCGATTTTAAAATTTTACTGTAATTTTTCAACAGATTTTTCATTTTTACTCTAATTTTTCAACAGATTTTTCACTTTTACTCTAATTTTTCAACAGATTTTTCACTTATACTCTAATTTTTCAACAGATTTTTCACTTTTACTGTAATTTTTCAACAGATTTTTCACTTTTACTCTAATTTTTCAACAGATTTTTCACTTTTACTCTAATTTTTCAACAGATTTTTCACTTTTACTCTAATTTTTCAACAGATTTTTCACTTTTACTCTAATTTTTCAACAGATTTTTCACTTTTACTGTAATTTTTCAACAGATTTTTCACTTTTACTCTAATTTTTCAACAGATTTTTCACTTTTACTCTAATTTTTCAACAGATTTTTCATTTTTACTCAAATTGTTCAACAGATTTCTCCTCAGCCCGACCCTCATTCCAAACCCAACCCTAATTAATTAAGAGTTATTAGTTTTATATTCTGAGTGACTTACTAATAAAAACAGTTATAGATAAACCTGTGCTGTATGAAATGGATTTTCCATTATAGACATTAACTAAACGTCATTGATCTCTAAGGATAAATCCACATTTTGACCCGTTGACTTCCATCCTGAAGTGAAACCGCTCGGCTGCCCGGGAACAACCGGTAACGTGGTTAAAACGGCGTCGTACCAGCTCTTCTGAGGCGTGTTTGCAGCCGCCGGCGTCCGGCTGCACCACCTTCTCCTCCACCTGAGAAACAACCGGAGGTGGCGTGGCTCGACCTCGGTACCTAAAAAATAATAGATTTAAAGAACAAAACCAGAAGATTGGGTTTAAGGCATTTCTTGTGTACATTGTTGTCTTTTTGGAATTTTTTTTATTTAAAAAATTTTTTTTTTACAAATATTTTAGTTTTTTTTTCTAATATTTATTGTTTTTGGAAATCTATTTGTTTGAAAGTCTGTTTTTTTTTTTGAATTTGCAATTTACCCAATAAAATATTTAGCAAAAAAATATGTAAAAAATTAAGTAAAAGTATAAAAAAAACTTTAAAAAAGTATAAAACTAAGTCTAATGTATTTAAGTAGAAATCTCTTGAAAAAAAATTAATTCTTCTTTAAAAAAAAATACTGAAAAATATAATTACACTAAGTTTTAAAACTGAGAAAAAGTATAATGAATTACAAAGACAGTTTTCTACATATATATGTATAAAATATCTTGTTTTTGGTTAAATTAGTCTAATTCTGTGTTGAATCATCTTGATAATTTTCCTTTTTTTATTTTATTTATTCTTTATTTTACATTTTAAATCTCATATTTGTGAGTTTTTATCCCAATTTTGAGTGTAAATCCCATATTTTAGACACATTTGTGAGTTTTTAATGATAATTTGTGGTTTTATTCTAACTAATTTCAACAACCATTGTTGTGAATTATTTTTATTTCTCTAATGATATTTCTTTATTTCCTTTATTGCAGGTGTGGTGACGTACCTGCCGCCGCCGCTGATTGGAGGCGGGACATATCGGCTGTTGGTGTATTTCTCTCTGCCTTTAATCACTGGCCGATGACCACGAGCTCCTGTGGTCACCTGTGGAGGAATAAAGAAAAAACAAAGGTAATAAATAAATAAAAATACTAAATAAATGAGGGAAACGTCCTGTTTTATGGTGCCGTCCAATATTAAGTAATGAGATCAAGATAATAATAGAGTAGAAATAAAATAATCCAATAAAATGTTTTATTAGTTTTACTTACTGTTGCAGTCTGTCCTGGTTGGAGTAATTCCTGTGGGGGAAACATATATATTTTAATAATAATATATAAACACATAATTAACATAACTGGATGTTTATGAGAACAAGTTTTATGATTTTAATGTGGAAATTCTACACTAAAACTGTAAAATCTGAAACTTAACTGTGAAATTTACACTTTTTATTTGTAAAAAAACAAAAAAACTGTTAAATAATCACCTAATACTATAAATAAAACTGATATAACAGTAATTAATTGTTGTTTTACTGTTAAAATGAATCCTCTAATGCTGTAAATACAACTTAAATCACACTATTTCAATGGTTTTTAATTTAAAATCACTGTAAAATACTGTGAATACAACTGATATAACAGTATTTAATTGATTTTTAATGTACATTTAATCACATAATACTGTAAATATTATTAAAATATCACAGTATTTAATTGATAATTATTCTACAGTTCGTCACATAATAGTGTAAATACTGTAGAAATATCAAAGTATTTGATTTATTTGTATTTTACAGTATAATTTAAACATAAATGCTGTATTTCTACCATCAAACATAATTACTACCAGTTATTTATCATCCATTTTAAGGTTTTTTGGTGCATTTATTCTCCATGATCCCACTTTTCCTCTGTATCTGTGTCATTTTCCCTCCTCTGACTGTTTTATAGGTTGATAATAGTTAATTAATGAGCTGCCTCACCGTGTCGCTGTAGTCGTCATATTCCGTGTCGGGGTCGTGACCCCAGCAGACGTTTAAACAGAGAAACAGCAGCAGCAGCGTCTTCATCCTCCCACAACGGTTTTTTAAAAACTCAGAAAAAGCTCGTCAGTCAGTCGCTGCTTCGTCTCCAGCTCCTCGTTCTGTGCCTGAAACCAGATCCCGTCCCGTTTTTATCCTTTTTTCCCTCCCCCGCAGTTATTGATCCGCCGATCAGTCGATACCCGACAGGACGGTTTACACAACCCGCTGAGTCGCTGCTGCTGACTCATCAGAACAAAAGGGCAAAAGATTTAATCTGAGTTTATGGATTAAAGTGTTAAAGTTTCCAGTTTGTGTTAAATATCATCACAGAGGAGTTAAAGTCAGTTTGTTCCCGGGACACATCAGTGGTCTGGTTTCACTCAAAGGGACAATTATAAAGACCAGAGATATTTATCTATGTATTAATATCATATGTTATTATAGTAGATAATTACCTCTCTACTCATTATAGAGCTGCTGACAAGTTTTAAACAGAATTTAAAAATCTGCTGATGCAGAAATAACGTTTTATTGTTGTTAGAGTCTAAAATCATCACAGAATCTAGAGACTCATACTAGAATCTGCTGATAACTACTATTAACTATTGATTTATTGAATCTATAAATATTAAAGAATAGAAAGTACCAGAAAGTAATGACAGTACTTCAACAAAGGAATGTTGAAGTAAACACATGAGTCTGTGAAGATCTGGAGGGGCCACAGGAAATGAGGTGGCGGCCCAGATCTGGGCCCCGGGCCTCGGGTTGGACACATTTTCATTATCAGATGAAAATATCTTGATTTGCAGTTTAGTCCAATTCTGGGTTGAATTATCTTGATCATTTTAGTCGATTAGATTAGTTTTTATCTCATATTTCAGACATTTTATAGCATAATTTTAACTTTTTATCGTTTTTATCTTTTATATTTTTGACTTTTTATCATAATTGGGGGTTTTAATCTGATATTTTACACTTTTTAATCCATTATTTTTGACTATTTATCATAAATTTGAGTTTTTATCTCATACATTTTTAAAGTTTTATCATTTTATCTTATATTTTTTACTTTTTAATCGCATAATTTTAACTTTTTATTACAAATTTTTATTTAATATTTTACCTTTTAAATCACACTTATTTGACTTTTCATAATCTGGAGTTTTTTTCTCATATTTTAGACTTTTTAAACCTAATTTTTTAAAAACGTTTTGTCTTAATTTTGAGTTTTAATCTCATATTTTTTATCTTGTTTTAATTGAACAAGATTAAATTGACCAATATTAAGAAAAAAACTCAAATTAAGACAAAATGATTAATGAAATAAGATAATTCTACTTAATATCGGAGTAAAAATGAGATATTTTCACTAGTTGAGATTCATTTTTTGTGTGTGGATACGGATTAACTAATTAACTACTAGTTGCAGCTCTATTAAACTATAAATATATGTAAGAACATTAATATGTGAGAGGATCAGCATCAGTTATGGTTTGTTTAACCTTCATATTCATACATTAGTGAACTTGAGGTTATTATTGATTAAACATGTTTATGGTTCTTTATGTTTTATTTAATATGAGTTGGTGGTTGATTTGTCAGAGCTGTGGAGGCGTTTCAGTCACTTTTGGGAAAAATAAAAGAGGACAATGATGCAACGGCTGTTTGCTTTGAGTCTAAAGGACGAGGAGCCGAGTTAAGAAATCAAACACAACAACCACTAACGCAAACAAGAAAGCTGCCCAACTCTAAAAGTCCAGAGGTTGTATTCATTTATCTGAGTTCTGTCACACAAACACAGTTCGGCCTGGAAGAAACAGAAAAAAAAGCATTAAACTCTTTTTCTTCCCGCGCCACATCAGTGTTCTGGTTTCCCTCAAAAGGCCAATTGTAAAGATCATATAAATCTACTCGTTTTCATATCAGATAATTGCCTCTTCAGTTATAATAGTGTGTGATTGATTATAACTAATGAGTCATTAAAGGTGGAGTGTGTAAAATAAACAGAATACTGACATCTAGTGGCTCAAAATCCTAGTTGCAACACAAAAAAACAACAATCCAGCTGTTTCCAGGTTTGATGTCGACTGAGTCAAGTGATGAATCATGGAGAGGAACTAGACATTAAATTTAATTTTAAAACAACTTTTAACATTAGCTCTGTCATCCATTATCAATTATAAGCATATCTATGACGCTAGCTATCGCTAACGTTATATTTTCAAAGGTTTGAATCTGTGGTTTCGTGTTTCTATGTGATTATTATTATGTTTTAACAAGGAAAAAAGCAAACGTTCCTGTTTTAAACGAGCTCCACGGCCAATGGAGAATAAATGTCCTAGTTAACGAGGTGTACCTGAACGCACCACAGGGTCGTTCAATGAATGACGTGAGCGTCTCAGTTAAGATTAAATATTTATTTTTCATCTCTCAATAAATCCTGCAGGTCTGCAAGTTACAGAAAATACAACTCTGAGCCTTGAGTTTGACGGCTGCTCTTAAAAAGCTTAGTGATTATAATATTACAAATGATATTTAACAACAACGACGTAAAAGGAGCAAAAACGCATCATCGCAGGTCTGAGATCAGATCGCCTTCACACAAACAAACGGGAGGGAATCTTTGCAGGAGGCGTAGTTCCAATGATGACCGTCTGAAAACAGAACCAGAAACATGTCGCTGTCAGTGTTAAAGCTGCACATTCAATGAAAACCTGGGAAAAAAATGACCTGGACTCATCATAAACCACAAATAAATTAAATTCAAGTAGTGAAAAAATATGTTGTATTAGTAAATTAGATAAATAAATGACAGAATAAAGTAATTTCAACAAAACACTTTGTATAGTGTACATTAGACTTAATTAGAATTAATTATTAATTCTACTCAAAAGAACTGAAAAGATGTTCATCTTTAAATATAAATATATATATATATATATATATATGGTTAGATAAATTACATAAATAATTTCAACAAAACATTTTTGATTTAAAAAATAATTATAATTAATAATAAATAAATGATATTAATATTTCTTTATAATAAATTGAAATTAAATTTCTTAAACATTTGCTCAGTATCAGATGTTGATTAAATGCTGGAAAAATATAAATAATATAATAAAATAATATGAAATTACAAAATCAAAAGAAAGTACTTTCAACAGTGTGTGTGTGTGTGTTGTCTTTGTGTAGTTGTGGGGACCGGTACTTGATGGTAGACCAACCTTGTGAGGACATTTTGTAAAATAGTTGAAGAGACATTCTAATGTCCCTCTCCAACTAGTGGTGGATTTATTTTATGCACATTTCCAGCTACAGTTGAGTGGAAGTGGAGGTCCTCACAAACAACTCAGAGGTCACAACCGTCCTCACAACAGCACAAAGACGTGTACGTGTGTGTGTGGAGTCCATTTACATCCATAATTCATTTTCAGACATCTCTCGCTTCGATTCACGGTATAATCTGTGAAAAAGTTTTCGTAGTAAAACTTGGTGCCGTCAGTCCACATCCAGAAATCTTTCTGTAAGACAAAGACAAATATTCTCCTTTTAGCTGCAGAATGTGATTTAACATTTAAATGTGATAATGACTGAAGTTGAATATGCAACAAAAAAAGACAAAGTAATATTCATATAGTGTCTAAAACATTTCAATATTTAATTTAATATTTTTTATTTATTTAATATTTAATTAATAATTCTTTAATATTTAATATTCTGGAATTATCACCTTCAATTGGCAGATAAATTTTATTATTTCAAGTTGAAATAATAAGAAAAAATTAAACGGTTTAATTTTTTTATCACAGATTTGGTTTTATTTTTAGAAAACAAGACTAATTTGGCCAAAACTGATATTGTTTTAACTCATGATTTTATAATCATGAAATATTATTAAATTATTATAATTTTTCTATTATGTTTTTATTATTTATATTATAATTAATATTTATAATGTATTTTTTTATCTTTAATATTGTTTGAACTTTTTCTGTCTTTTATATTTTAACATTTTTTAATTTTATTTTAATTTTTTAAATATTTTCAAATTTTATATTGGTTTATAAATTTATATTGTTTGATATTTTATAATTTTTTAGTATTTTTATTACTTTTATCTTTTATAATTTAATATTGTTTGAACTTGTTTTTATCTTTTATATTTTAACATGTTTTTATTTTATTTTAATTTGTTTGATATTTTATAATTTTATATTGTTTTATACATTTATATTGTTTGATATTTTATAATTTTTTAGTATTTTTATTAGTTTTATCTTTTATAATTTAAAATAAAAAAATATTTCATAATTTTATATTTAAATATTATATAATATATTTTATATTAAATATAATATAAATTTAATATAATTATATGCTGTATGAATTAAATTTTAGTTTTTTGCGGAATCTAGAGAAAAAAAAAATTAAATTAATTAGAAAAAAAAATACTAAAAATTATAAGATTTAATTTGTTGTACACTTCCTTCCCAGTGAGGTTCACTGTTCTTTTCTTTAATGTTAATTATTAATTCTCTGCCTTTATTAAACGCCAGGGTTCAGACCATCATTTCCTACCAGAATGGCATCGAAGCCTCCGATCCAGGACTCGGGGAAGTCGTAGGCGTCTCCTCTGGTCAGAGACTGGATGAAGTGATTCTCCTCGTAGCTGTGGATCGACGCCAGGTTGGCTCCTTCAAACAGGCAGTAGCTCTGCAGACAGAGAATAAGGCTTTAATATAATTAATATAAATATTAATGAAGACCTGTGTTTAATGGGCCTCACCTCAGCTTCCACCCAGCTCTTACGGCTGTTGATGAAGATGAAGCAGCGTTTTTCAAAGTAGAACCAGTCGTAGGGGCAGTAGAAGTCCCAGCCCCTCACTGATAAAACAGCTGGAACAGCAGGATTCACACAGGAAAACACAGGTTTACAAGATGAAACAGCTGGATTCACACAAGAAAACACAGGTTCACAAGATAAAACAGCTGGATTCACACAAGAAAACACAGGTTTACAAGATAAAACAGCTGGATTCACACAAGAAAACACAGGTTTACAAGATAAAACAGCTGGAACAGCAGGATTCACACAGGAAAACACAGGTTTACAAGATAAAACAGCTGGATTCACACAAGAAAACACAGGTTTACAAGATAAAACAGCTGGAACAGCAGGATTCAACACTAGAAAACACAGGTTTACAAGATAAAACAGCTGGAACAGCAGGATTCACACAGGAAAACACAGGTTTACAAGATAAAACGGCTGGATTCACACAAGAAAACACAGGTTTACAAGATGAAACAGCTGGAACAGCAGGATTCAACACTAGAAAACACAGGTTTATAAGATAAAACAGCAGGATTCACACAGGAAAACACAGGTTTACAAGATGAAACAGCTGGATTCACACAAGAAAACACAGGTTTACAAGATGAAACAGCTGGAACAGCTGGATTCAACAATAGAAAACACAGGTTTACAAGATAAAACAGCTTGAACAGCTGGATTCACACAGGAAAACACAGGTTTACAAGATGAAACAGCTGGATTCACACAGGAAAACACGGGTTTACAAGATAAAACAGCTGGAACAGCTGGATTCACACAGGAAAACACGGGTTTACAAGATAAAACAGCTGGAACAGCTGGATTCACACAGGAAAACACAGGTTTACAAGATGAAACAGCTGGATTCACACAAGAAAACACAGGTTTACAAGATGAAACAGCTGGAACAGCTGGATTCAACAATAGAAAACACAGGTTTACAAGATAAAACAGCTTGAACAGCTGGATTCACACAGGAAAACACAGGTTTACAAGATGAAACAGCTGGATTCACACAGGAAAACACGGGTTTATAAGATAGAACAGCTGGATTCACACAGGAAAACAGGGGTTTACAAGATAAAACAGCTGGAACAGCAGGATTCACACAGGAAAACAGGGGTTTACAAGATAAAACAGCTGGAACAGCTGGATTCACACAGGAAAACACAGGTTTACAAGATAAAACAGCTGGAACAGCTGGATTCACACAGGAAAACACAGGTTTACAAGATAAAACAGCTGGAACAGCTGGATTCACACAGGAAAACACAGGTTTACAAGATAAAACAGCTGGAACAGCAGGATTCACACAGGAAAACAGGGGTTTACAAGATAAAACAGCTGGAACAGCTGGATTCACACAGGAAAACACAGGTTTATAAGATAAAACAGCGGGAACAGCTGGATTCACACAGGAAAACACGGGTTTACAAGATAAAACAGCTGGAACAGCTGGATTCACACTAGAAAACACAGGTTTATAAGATAAAACAGCTGGAACAGCTGGATTCACACAGGAAAACACAGGTTTATAAGATAAAACAGCTGGAACAGCTGGATTCACACAGGAAAACACAGGTTTATAAGATAAAGCAGCATCAGTTAGATAACAGCTGTTAATGAGCACGTTATTAACTTTTAAAGGATTCATTCAACATTAATCATTGATGGATTTGTTTAACACCAACTCTTAATGGACTCGTTAACGTGTTTAACTCTTTTTGTTTAACTCAGTGTTTAATTCTCTGTGTTTAACTCTGTGTGTTTAACTCTGTGTGTTTAACTCTGTGTTTAACTCTGTGTTTAATTCTCTGTGTTTAACTCTGTGTGTTTAACTCTGTGTTTAATTCTCTGTGTTTAACTCTGTGTGTTTAACTCTGTGTGTTTAACTCTGTGTTTAATTCTCTGTGTTTAACTCTGTGTGTTTAATTCTCTGTGTTTAACTCTGTGTGTTTAACTCTGTGTTTAATTCTCTGTGTTTAACTCTGTGTTTAATTCTCTGTGTTTAACTCTGTGTGTTTAACTCTGTGTGTTTAACTGTGTTTAATTCTCTGTGTTTAACTCTGTGTGTTTAATTCTCTGTGTTTAACTCTGTGTGTTTAACTCTGTGTGTTTAACTCTGTGTGTTTAACTCTGTGTTTAATTCTCTGTGTTTAACTCTGTGTGTTTAACTCTGTGTGTTTAACTCTGTGTGTTTAATTCTCTGTGTTTAACTCTGTGTTTCACTCTGTGTTTAACTCTGTTTAACTCAGTGTTTAACTCAGTGTTTAACTCAGTGTTGAACTCCTGGTGTTTAACTCAGTGTTGAACTCCTGGTGTTTAACTCAGTGTTGAACTCCTGGTGTTTAACTCAGTGTTTAACTCTCAGTGTTTAACTCTCAGTGTTTAACTCAGTGTTTAACTCAGTGTTTAACTCAGTGTTTAACTCTGTGTTTAACTCCTGTTGTTTAACTCCTGTTGTTTAACTCCTGGTGTTTAACTCCTGTTGTTTAACTCCTGGTGTTTAACTCAGTGTTTAACTCCTGTTGTTTAACTCCTGGCGTTTAACTCAGTGTTTAACTCAGTGTTTAATTCTCTGTGTTTAACTCTGTGTTTAATTCTCTGTGTTTAACTCTGTGTGTTTAATTCTCTGTGTTTAACTCTGTGTTTCACTCTGTGTTTAACTCTGTGTTTAACTCAGTGTTTAACTCAGTGTTGAACTCCTGGTGTTTAACTCAGTGTTTAACTCAGTGTTTAACTCTCTGTGTTGAACTCCTGTTGTTTAACTCTCAGTGTTTAACTCTCAGTGTTTAACTCAGTGTTTAACTCCTGGTGTTTAACTCAGTGTTTAACTCAGTGTTTAACTCTCAGTGTTTAACTCAGTGTTTAACTCCTGGTGTTTAACTCAGTGTTTAACTCAGTGTTTAACTCTGTGTTTAACTCCTGTTGTTTAACTCCTGTTGTTTAACTCCTGTTGTTTAACTCCTGGTGTTTAACTCAGTGTTTAACTCAGTGTTTAACTCTGTGTTTAACTCAGTGTTTAACTCTGTGTTTAACTCCTGTTGTTTAACTCCTGGTGTTTAACTCAGTGTTTAACTCAGTGTTTAACTCTCTGTGTTTAACTCCTGGTGTTTAACTCAGTGTTTAACTCTGTGTGTTTAACTCAGTGTTTAACTCAGTGTTTAACTCAGTGTTTAACTCCTGTTGTTTAACTCCTGTTGTTTAACTCCTGTTGTTTAACTCCTGTTGTTTAACTCCTGGTGTTTAACTCCTGGTGTTTAACTCAGTGTTTAACTCAGTGTTTAACTCCTGTTGTTTAACTCCTGTTGTTTAACTCCTGTTGTTTAACTCTCTGTGTTTAACTCCTGTTGTTTAACTCCTGGTGTTTAACTCAGTGTTTAACTCCTGGTGTTTAACCCAGTGTTTAACTCCTGGTGTTTAACTCCTGGTGTTTAACTCAGTGTTTAACTCCTGTTGTTTAACTCCTGTTGTTTAACTCTCTGTGTTTAACTCCTGTTGTTTAACTCCTGGTGTTTAACTCAGTGTTTAACTCCTGGTGTTTAACTCCTGTTGTTTAACTCCTGGTGTTTAACTCCTGTTGTTTAACTCTCTGTGTTTAACTCCTGTTGTTTAACTCCTGGTGTTTAACTCAGTGTTTAACTCCTGGTGTTTAACTCCTGTTGTTTAACTCCTGGTGTTTAACCCAGTGTTTAACTCCTGGTGTTTAACTCCGTGTTTAATTCTCTGTTTATCTCCTGTTGTTTAACTCCTGTTGTTTAACTCAGTGTTGAACTCCTGTTGTTTAACTCCTGGTGTTGTACTGACAGCAGTCGGTGGGCAGCCGTCCCGGTGGCGTCCTGGTGTTGACGACCTCCTCCCCGGTGATGATGTTGACACACCAGCAGTACCCGGTGGAGGAGGAGCACTGCTGCGGCAGGAAGTTTCCTCTGCTGTCGCACTGGGGGACGAAGGCTCCGGGCCGGTCCTGGCTGTTCTGGTACACGGCCTCACAGTGACCCAACGTCTGCCGGGACAGCGTGGTGGAGTTCGCCGGGGAGGCCGCGCCCACCGACAAGATGGCGGCCAGCGCCAGGGACACGCCCACGCACGTCGTCATGGTGACAAGGAGGATGGAGGATGGAGAGGAGGAGGAGACTGTCAGGAGGTGAGGAGGAGTCAGAGAAAAGATGGAAAATCACCAACAGGGGATTTAATGATTGATTTTTTAAATATTAAAAGACATAAATGAATGAAATTCATTAGAAAATAAATCAATAATAAATTCAATAGATAATAAATGAAAGAAAAATAACATGTTAATAATGCATGTCTATTTTTTTTCCCATTTTTTTTACTCTTTTCTTTGCAGAAAATATCATTTTAATGACTGTTATAGTTGCTGTTTGCACAAATCTGAACAAAAACCTGTTTATCTCATATACAAGATTATTTTTGGAGATTATTCTATAGACTTTATTGATTAAATAGATAAATACACGTCAGGGTTGAACCTCAGAATAATCTGAATAAAATTAGGAAGTTAACAGTTTAAATAAAAATAATCTGTCAAGGAAATAGATTAATTCAGGATTATTTGACTCAATATTGGACCAAATAAATATGAAATATGATAATCCTGCTCCTTCTCTTTATTTCATTACATCATTATATCATATTCTCCTCTAAAATGGAATAAAATAATAGACAAATTGACCAAAATCAAGAAGAAATAAATTAAAACAACCAAAATCTGTCAATGAAATCGGATCATTTTCTCATTATTTTCCTTCCTTCAGACAAAAATATCATAAATTATTATAAAAAATTAGAAAATAAGAAGAAATAATTGTAATAATTCAGGATAATTTGAGTTTATGGTGAACCACATAAGATATTTTCTGTTATTCCGGTGCGTTTTATTTATTTATTCATATTTAATCCTTCCCTCTGTCCCTCCTTCCTCCCTCTTTCTTTCCCTCCCTCCTGACGTCCTCCCTCCCTCGTTACATCCGTCATTCTCCTCCCTCTCATGTTATTCCTTCCTTAAAAGGAAAAAATACGAGATGGGAAAAATAAATCGGAGTTAAATGATGATAAAAATCGTTAAAGATAAAATCAAGTAGATTAAAATGAAGGAGAAACCGTAGGATTCCCTGCTGCTGCTGCTGCTGCTGCTGCTGCTGCTGCGTATGGATGATATCTCTGATTCTGATGTAATAATTGATTATTCTTATTATTGAGGACTCACCTTTATCCGTGACCAGCTGCTGGTGAATCTCCTTCCTCTGCAGCTTCTTCAGCCTTTTATCACATCAGCCGCCGACGCTTTTTTTTATTCATTTCCCACGATTTGTCCGCGGCTTCCAGATCAAGTTTAGAAGCAACAAAGGCTCTTTTCATGCCGCAGAGATGGATATTTGCTGGTTTAACTTATTTATTAATCGTAGATGGCGAGGCGAGCCCCCCGGTGTGTAACGTTACTCTTTGTCATCGCGATGAGTGTTTGGTTTCGTCTGGATTTAATCAGCTTTTCATTTCATTGTTGTGTGTGTGAGTGTGTGTCACATTCCCAGACCTCCAGCTGGTTTTATAGCTGCTCCACAAAGGAAAAGAATCCTCGTCCAGTGTTATCTCATCTCCTGCTGCTCCTGGTTTACAGCTTTTATTGTTTGAATCTGGGTTAGAGACACAACATCTGCACAGAAACACTGATTCTATCAGCTGAACAACACTGTGACTGGTAGAATTACTGCTGCAGCCATTACTCACTGGACTGTTTAACAAGAGAAATGTCCAAACTAACAACTAATTAATTCTATCATCAGTGATATGTCAGAAAGGCTGATTGATGCTTCGGTAGAATTTCAAAATAAAATACTAAAATACAAAAAAAAAAAACACTTAAAAGTACGACTAAGAAAAAATTAAATACTAAAGATACTAAAATAATGAAAATAAACCAAATAAAAACAAGCAAAAAATATTAGAAATACTAAAACTAATAGTTTGATGTATGTATAGAATTTAAATGGTGAAAGGAAAAAATACTAGAAATAAAATACAAACAAAACACTTCAAACTACGACTAAGAAAAAATAAAATAAATATTAAAAATAGTAAAATAATGAAAATAAAACAAATAAAAAGTAAAAAAAAAAATCTAAAATATTAGAAATACTAAAACTAATAGTTTGTATGTATAGAATTTAAATGGTGAAAGGAAAAAATACTAGAAATAAAATACAAAAAAATACACTTAAAACTACTAATAATACAAAATAAAATATTAAAGATACTAAAATAATGAAAATAAACCAAATACAAATAAGCAAAAAATATAAAATATTAAAAATATTTAAAGGAGAAAAAAGGAAAAATGCTAGAAATAAAATACAAAACAAAACACTTAAAACTACGACTAAGAATAAATTAAATAAATATTAAAGATACTAAAATAATGAAAATAAACCAAATAAAAATAAGCAAATATTTAAAGGAGAAAAAGGAAAAATGCAAGAAATAAAATACAAAAAAACACTTAAAACTACGACTAAGAAAAAATTAAATAAAATGAATATTAAAGATAATAAAATAATGAAAATAAAACAAATAAAAATAAGTAAAAAAAATCTAAAATAATAGAAACTAAAAAATTTGAAATATTAGGAAAAATACTAGAAATAAAATGCTAAAATACAAAAAAACACTTAAAACTACTACTGAAAATACAAAATAAAATATTAAAGATACTAAAATAATGAAAATAAATTGAATTAAAATAGTAAAAAAATCAAAAATATTAAAAATGCTAAAACTAATATAAAAAATACTAAAACTAAAAGGAAAAAAAAACTAGAAATAAAATACTAACATACAAAAAAACACTTAAAACTACTACTAAGAAAACTTTTAATAAAATAAATATTAAAGATACTAAAATAATGAAAATAAAACAAATAAAAATAAGCAAAAAAATATAAAATAAAGCAGAAAAAGGAAAAATACTAGAAATAAAATACTAAAATAGTAAAATACAAAAAAAACACTTAAAACTACTAAAAATAAATAAAAATAAATACTAAAGATACTAAAATAATAAAAAATAAATCAAATAAAAATAAGTAAAAAAAAAAACTAAAATATTAAAAATACTAAAACTAATGAATTAAAAAAATAATATAATATAAATATAATAATAATAAATAGAAATAAAAATTAAATAAAATACTACAAATATTTGATTCATAGATTTGAGTCATTTTTTTCAGAAGACAATGTTTAAATTCTCTGGTTCCAGCTTCTTAAATCTGAACATAACTAATTAACTTAATTAGTAATTAGTTCAATAATCAATGTGTAATAAATGTTGATTGATGCTTGTATAGAATTTAAATGGTGAAAGGAAAAAAATACTAGAAATAAAATACTAAAATACCAGAAAAATCACTTAAACTACTAAAAATACAAAATAAAAATAATATAAATAATAAAGATACTAAACTAATGAAAATAAGTCAAATAAAAAAAATTCTAAAATATTAAAAAATACTAAAACTAATGAAAAATAACACAAAAACTAAACAAACTACTACAAATATTTGATTCATAGATTTGAGTCATTTTTTAATTAGTAAATGTCTCTTCTCTGATTATTTCCTGGTTTCTTTAGCTTTTAATTTGCAGAATGTTCCATTTAATTCGTATTTATTTCTATTCCTCTAGTTTTTATATAAATGTTGATTCATTAATGTGCAGAATGAACATGAATCTGTTTTTATCTCACATTCAGTCTTTGTTTTTTAACCACTAACCAACATGTTGGAGTCAGTAAAAGTAGAATGAGGATCATGTTTTAGAATCTGATCCTGATGAAAGTTGACACCGAGCTGCAGAAAGATGAACTGCTGCGTTTATTTAACCACAAAATGTCCAAATTCTCTGGTTCCACAAAGAAAAAACCTTCAACGCAGCAAATTGATCCGTGGAATCAGATCATTTAACAGGATTCTACTCAATCCTGGATGATTCTGCTGTTTTCACTGATAAGATTTCACTGTTTTAGACAAGAATTAGTCCATTAATTGATTCGTTCCCACTGTTACATTAATCACAGACTATTCTGATAATCAATTAATGGATTTAAGTCATTTATTAAGTAGAAAAAGTCTAAATTCTCTGGTTCCAGCTTCTCTTCTCTGATTATTTCCTGGTTTCTTTACTCTCTATAATAATAAACTGATGATCTTTGGATTAAAAAAAGACATTTTAGGTTGAATTTTACACCATGTCGTATTTTCATGATCGATTTTAAACTTTTTAATTTTATTTTGGAATCTTCTAAACTTCAGTTTCACTTTTTAACCAGTTTTTCCTTATTTAATCTCATAATTCTGACATTTTAATCTTTTATTTTTTACTTTTTATCTCATATTTTTATTTGATTTGCACTTTTCATCTAATTCTACCTTTTTTTCTTTAGTTTGTTTTAAGGAAACAAGTTAAAACTGTTGTATTTTTTATTATTTATATGATTTCTACCTTCTTTTGCACATTATAAATGTCACTTTTTACCAGATTTCTCTTATTTAATCTCATAATTCAGACACTTTAATGTCTTTTCTTCTTATTCTATATTTGTGTTTGGTCTGTTTGTTGGTTGGAGTCAGTAAAAGTAGAATGAGGATCATGTTTTAGAATCTGATCCTGATGAAACGTTGACACCGAGCTGCAGAAAGATGAACTGCTGCGTTTATTTAACCACAAAATGTCCAAATTCTCTGGTTCCAGCTTCT
Organism: Lepturacanthus savala; assembly: GCA_030544235.1. Classification (NCBI taxonomy): domain Eukaryota; kingdom Metazoa; phylum Chordata; class Actinopteri; order Scombriformes; family Trichiuridae; genus Lepturacanthus; species Lepturacanthus savala. The sequence continues at coordinate 22,202,811 of CM060483.1, forward strand.
GTTCTATGTTTATTCTCTGGTTTCTTTAGTCTCTAGAATTGTAAACTGATGATGTTTGGTTAAAATATCTGATAGTTTGTATAGAATTTAAAGGTTAAAGGGAAAAATACTAGAAATAAAATACAAAAAAAATAAAAAACTACTAAATCAGATGTAAAATAAATTCTCAAAATAATAAAATAAATCAAATAAAAAGTAAATAAAAATACTAAAATATATTTAAAAATATTAAATAATAATAAATAAAATAATAATAAATAAATTATTATTTGTATTTATAAATAATAAATAAAATACTCAAAATAAAGACAAAAATACTAATAAATGATAAAATAAAATGCTAATATTTGATAAGACATTTTATGTTGAATCTCAGCTTTGATGAAACACTGATCCACATTTTACACTGGTCTTATTTCTATGTGCAGTGGGTTTTATTTGTCTTTATTAGATTTTATTGTCCATGCAGCTACAGACACGTTTATTAGTTGATTAATTCAAACCATTAAACATCTAATTCCTCTCCTGGTGCAGCTTTAGTGTAAAATCTGGTCACATTTGGTGCAAAAGGCTTCGTTTAGAGAGAAGAAATAAGGATCTTCACAGATAAAACAGCAGCAGCTGCAGGTGTTAATGGTCTGTTGGTGAACAGCATCATCTAGTGGTCGTATCCGGTAATGAATGTTGAATCTGTTCACACATTTATTCTCCAGAAACAGAGAACGGACTCGTTATGTTTAAGTTCAGGCCCAAAAACACACATATAGAGAGAGATATAAGCTATAAACTTACTTTTTCTCTACAGTGAAACCAGCATTTAACCTATAAATGTTGCAGCAGCGCCCCCTGGAGGACAGAGCTCTAACTGTTAGTGTCTGCAGATTCACTTTGTTGTGAAAATGTACTTTTAACCCTTTGAAGCCGTCATTTTATGCTTCAAATACAGCTTTTTTCTGACATGTTATTAGCAAACGTTTAAAATTAAGTTCCCGACTACTTCCTGTCACATGACGTCATCAACCTCCTCCTGAGAACATCCAGAAAGACTCATTTGATTTAGATTATTCAGACATGTTTATATCTATTTAATCATTAGAATAACTAGAAATAATTTTGAACATGTGATTTTTTTTTTCTAGGCAACTATAAGAACCATTAAAATGCTGTTTTATTCTAAAGGAAAGATTAAAAAAAACAGACGCATAACATGATGTGACCACATGACACAACTAATATAATTATATGCATGAATCTTTAATAAATCTGGTCTTTAATGGGTTAATAATTCACACAGTAGAGAGTAGAATGGTGGATGTGGAGGATGAGGAACAAACATTTCACTTCACAGGCATTTTTATATTTTTACACACACACACTACAGTTCAAAAGGTGTAGAACACACATTTTTACATTTTTATCTAAATGTAATCAGTTTAATTCCGATGAATACCTTATTATTTATTTGAGTGTATATATGACAGCAGAGACAGAGTCTAAAAAACACTCAATCCACAGAGAAACATACACAGCATGGATCAGAAACAGCCTCAAAACAAGCAGCCATGACTTATGTGAAGTTGTGATGTCACTACTATACAGTTACCACTTTAAAGAGGAGGAAAACTATACTGAGAGGATCTTTGCTGCTTCAAATCTTGTCAGGGATGTTTCAAAATTCACAATAAAACACAGGAAAGTGTAGAATACGACTCCACTATACAACCCAAAACATAATAATTAACATGTGTATTATTACCTTAAAGAGCTCGTTTTATTTATAACATGTAAATAACATACAGTAACACACACACAGATTAAACTCACTTCCTCTTTTCACTCTTCACTTCCTGTTTAATTTGACTTCATGTTTTTTTTTACTAATGAATCGTCTCCTCGTTCTCTTTTCATCATCATCAGATTTTCTACTTTTATTCTGTTTTTATCAGGAATCAGTTCTACAAACATCAGGTAAGACCTCTCACTCTGTAGAATATATAGAATATCTATAATATCTATAATAATATGATTCAACCTGCTGTTGATTCCCATCTGTTTCACGCCTCGTTTCACATTTTACAGCCGAGATGTTGAGATTAAATAAAAAAACAAAGGGAGTTTGGATTCATTTAAAAACTTTATTTAAAAAATCTGATTAACATCCTTTTTTTTTTTGCTGATGATGATTCTACTGAGACGCCTGAAGATTAAAACACTAATATTTTAATTTAAATTCGACATTTCTTGAGTTGAATGTTTTTCTTTATTCCAAACATTGAAAAGTTTTAATTTTAAGATTAATTTAAATATAATCAGGACTCGTTTCGTCCAGTTTGAAGTTGTATTTTTACAGAAATCAAACTTCCTGCTGGTTCTTTCACTTCTGTTGTTTCTGCTGCAGAGAATCTGTCTCCAGCTGTTTTTTCTTTTCTTTTTTTCATCCGTCCGTTGTTTTTTCTCTACAGGATGAGACGTGTGAGCGACCTTCATCACCTCCTCCTCCTCCTCTTCCTGTCCGTCTGCTGGGGTCAAAGGTCAACCCCGTCCTGTAGCGGCTGTGACCCTCAGCTCCGCTGTAACTGCTCCTATCAGGGGTTCACCAGCGTTCCCACGGTAACAGACGATGCCCTGACTCTGGACCTGTCGTTCAACGACATCGCCGTGGTTACCAAGGACGACCTGAAGGGTCACGGGCAGCTGAAGGAGCTCAGTTTCCACGGTAACGCTGAATATCGTTGGGTTGATGATTTAAAAACAAAGGAAATGTTGTTAAATATGATTCATATCTTATTTATTCATGAAATAGGCTTTTATTTTGAAATGTTCATATTCAGTCTTATCTAGCAGCTCCATTAAATATATATATTTTATAAAATAAATGGCAGATTTGAGTGGTTCCTGTGTGTTTTCCAGCCAACAGACTGGTTCAGATCCATCCAGCAGCTTTTAAGTGGTTGTGGACTCTGGAGGTTCTGGATCTGTCTGAGAACCAGCTGACCAGCGTGGTCCCACAGTGGTTCGCTGGTCTGGGAGCTCTGCAGCAGCTCAACCTGCTGCACAACCCCTACAGGTGAGGTTGTGATGTCACAGAGTGACGGGAAGCTCCGGGCTGACCACGTGGTTCCTGTGTGTGGTCCTGCAGGGTCCTGGGTCCCCCCTCCGGGTTCAGGGGTCTGGTGAGTCTGAGGCGGCTGCAGCTGGGGGGATCTGGTCTGGAGGAGATCAGGACGGGGGCTCTGGACGGGGTCCGCCAGCTGGAGGAGCTCGTCGTCCACGGCAACGGGCTGACGAGGTAACAAGGCCGTTACCATAGCGATAATAATAATTAATAATTATAATAGTTAACAACTCAGACGACATTTCTCCTCAGGTTTACACATTCTCTTTATGTTTTATCACTTTTTTACCTTTTTTTCTCATTTTTATCTCATATTTTGTCTTTTCTTATTTTATATTTTATGTTTTTAGCTCATATAGTGTCATATATTCCCTTTTTTCACATATTCTCTATTTTAATCCCAAATTTTCTCTTTTTATCTCATATTTTTGTCTTTTTATGACATATTTTATCTTTTTATTTTATTTTTTTGTCTTTTTATCTCAGAAGTTTGGAATTTTTGTCTAATATTTTGTCTTTTTATCTTATTATTTCTGTGTTTTCTTTCATATCTCGTATTCTGGTCTTTTTATCTCATATTTTGGTCTTTTAATCCCATATTTTCTCTTTTTATGTCATTTTTAGTCTTTTTTATCTCATATTTTGTAATAAATATAATGTGGGACATGTTATTGAACCATTACAATTGTTAATAGGTTGAAACTCCTGACCTGTGACCTGTCTCCTTATGGTTTAGACGTATAAAGCATTGCTTCTTTACCTGCAGCATCTTTAATCTCACCTGTCCGTCTGTCTCCAGGTACGATCCTGGGACTCTGGCCAACATCTGGCCTCTGGTTCTCGTCACTCTGAGGCTCCGCGGTCCGTTTCTGACCAGACCAGCGCTGGCCGCGGCGGTCCTGGTCGACGTTTCCTACCCCAACACCCGGCTGGTCCTGGAGGACCTGCACCTGATCGGGAACCGGACGGTTCAGCCGTTCAGGGGCGTGGCCGGAGGGCGGGTCAGGTTAGGCCACGCCCACTTCTCCGCTGGCTCCATGCCGACTAAGCTAGATTAAATAAAAATAGCTGATATTTCTTCTCCTCAGGTCGCTGACGTTCCGTAACGTGTCCCTCTCTGACGAGGCCACCGTCTACTTCCTGCAGACGATGGACGGAGCGCCGCTCACCTCGCTGTCCATGGACGCCGTGACGCTGACGGGGGAAGGCCAGTAGGAAAACCGATCACCGATCAATACACTTCCTGCTTTAGATCAGATCAATACAGAACCATAACAACAGTAATGTGTCTATACTTCTACTATATAGAACCTTTATAGTCATGTTGAATATTACAATTACTTCAATATTATCTTTGTATTATTTTATTATTATATATATTGTATTATATCCTTTATATTATCTTGACTTGTACCTTATATCTATTATACTATAATCTATCTATTTCTATCTATAATCAATCTATTTTTCCAATAATTCCATGTGTAATAATCTACCTCAGATCATCAGATCATGTGACCTTTATAATAATCATGTAGTAATAACAAGGTGTTTATAGACATTTAATTTATAGTTTTATAACAGTCGATCTAATCTAATTTAATCTAATTAGATGGGAGGTTCCTGTACGTCACATACAGACTGACATAGACTTAAAAAAAGAAATAATATATATATATATATATATATATATATATATATATATAATATATATATAAATAGAGAAAATAAAATAAATAATAAATATAATAAAATCTTGGCTGATTGAAGAACAAAACCATCACCACAACCAAACTAAAACAGTTTAATCACCTTTTAATTTTTTTTATAATTATTTTCTTTTCTACTTCTCTAATCTTTTTTAAATCTTATTGTTTTTATTCTTTTTTTTATAATTATTTTCTTTTATGTAATATGTATTTTCCCTGTTTTAAATAAATAAACTCAAACTTAAAAAAAAAGATTAAATTAAATGCCTATACACACCTTTGTTATTGCTATATAGAATTATTGTAAAAATAGAAATAAATAAATTACACATGGTTACCTGTTCTATATACATTATAATAAATTATATAAATATCTAAATATATTAGGAGTATAATACAAGTATAATAAATGTAAAGGATATAATATTATATTGAGAAAACAAATGAGAACACACTAATTTGTCTGTTTGACCCCAATAAATATGTTAAATAATATGTATAAAAAATAAAATATGCAAGAATAGATCTATGCATCATACATATACACAGATAAACACATTCATAGTCATATACAATAATAAAACTATAATAATCCTGAAAATATGTAATATTCTTTCTGATATATATGTGTGTGTTATATACTATTGTAGACATCATTGTTTAATGTTTTTATGGAGTATATTCATATAATTGTTGTCAGGTGGGCAGCAGCCAACACGACGGATCATAAAAGCATCGATGAGTTCTTCGTCCGAGACGCCGTCGTCCTCGACGTCTTCAAGTTCGTGTCGTTCCTGCAGCTGAAATTCCTGCTGAATTATCCCAGCAGGGTGTCCATCATCAACAGCAAGGTGACGCACAGGAAGAGAAGAAAGAAACGATTTAACCAGAGCAACAGTAAATCAACACGTCATCAGCTTAAAAATGATACGATGCATTTGACATTATGACACAAGTTATTAATATAAAGGGAGAACAACATAGGTCCTAAGACTGAACCCTGTGGCACACCTTGACCTCAAGAGACATTTGTATAGACTTGGACCTACACTACATTCAAAAGTTTGGTAGTTTTAATAGAAAATCACTATTTTTTTCAATGATATAACTTTAAACTATTAAGAAATACACTATATATGTTTCTAATGTGGTAAATGACTATTTTAGCTGCTGTTTTAGCTGCATCAATATCTACATATGTGTATAGAGGCCCATTAACAGCAACTATCACTGCAGTTTTCTAATGGTTCGATTAGAACACTGGTCTTTAGGACCTATGTTGTTCTTCCTTTATATTAATAACTTGTGTCATATCATTTTTATGCTGATGACACGTTGATTTACTGTTGCTCTGCATGTCTCTGAGTTGTTGCAGCCTGATTTTAACGTCCTTCTTTTAACATTTCGCCCTTTGACTCATTGATCAGAAGGTTAATGGATGATTAGAAAACCCTTGATGCTAACATGTTAGCACAGCTGGAAACTGTTATTTCAAAACAAGTCATTATTTCTAACCTTCACTTTATTTTCTATTTATTTTAAGTGTGACTTTTCATGGGAAACACCAAACTGTCTGAGTGACTCCACCTTTTAAACGCTAGTGTATTTGATGATCAACAAACCGCAGCTTGATCTAAAAATGACGATTTTAACCATTAGAGACCAGTAGATCTACGTTGTAAAATGTCTTAGAGGTTAATTAAAGAGAGCAACATGAATTAATTAAATGGCGTCTGTAACATCAAAACCGACGGTTCTTCTTCTTCTGACTTCCTGCCTCCGTTCCTTCAGGTGTACCTGATGCCGTGTCGTACGTCTCGTCTGCTGCTCAGCGTGAGGTTCCTGGACCTGTCGGACAACCTGCTGACGGACATGACGCTGCAGGAGACGCTGTGCTACGGAGACGGGTCCATGAAGGACCTGAGGGTCCTGAACATCAGCGGCAACGCTCTGAAGGTGCAGGAACCAAACCGGGACTCATCAGATACTCAGGAAATAATAGGCTGACTCCACTGATCTAATAGTAGTTTATATGAACCTTCCTCTTGTGTCACGTCGACCTGTTTTACATTTTAAATTCATAAATAATGACTTAAATTATTTTATTTGCATTTGACTTTGTCAGATTTCCCTAGTTCAACAACATATTTCACTAAATTTACACTAAATTTCATTAAATTATAAAATGCTCTGGTTGAAATTATGACCTTTGTGTTAGTTTTAGGGCGGATTTGACCAAGTTATAAAAAATAAGATTATAAATCAATAATTAGAGTAAAAACTGACATGTTCTCATCTCCTTTTACCTTTTTTTCCACATATATATATATAAATTTATTCTAGAGATGTGTTCTAATCCCCCTCAGAAATAGTCACATCACACAACAACCTTTTAATTATATATATATATATATTTAAAATTGAAATCGAGGGTCAAACCGACCAGTTTTAGGTTTTAAAAGCATAAAAAAACTAAATTTTTTGAATTTTTCAGGTTCCACTAGTTCAACAAAATAAACCAAAAAAAAGTGTTTTCACTAAATAAAATATAATATAAATATAATAATAAATTTATTATAATAAAATGCTCTGGTTGAAATTATGACCTCAGTGTTCTTCGTTGGTTTTGACCCAGTTATAAAATAAGAAAATATTTTTTTTTTACGTCAATAAGTCAATAAATATGAGTTGAAATTGACCCGTAACACTTTAGATTTTATAATAAAACTAAATAGAACAGATTTATTCACTACGTGTTGTAATCCCCTCAGGAAGAGTCAGATCACACAGTTTATTCATATTTTTGATTCTATTTAGGTTCATTTTAACATTTTTTTAATTGAAATCATAGGTTAAACTGTGAAAAACAAGAGACCCACATTAAAAACTATTAAAACTAATATTTTTATGGTTAATGAACCAAACAACGTCACTAAGAGATGAGAAACTCATTAGTTTGAATAGTTTGAATGTATTTTACAGCTGATTTAAAAACCAACCTGTTAATATAAGGGATGGAAACAGCAAACTAACACCAGAGGTTAAAGGTCAAATCAGGTTTCTTCTGAATATAAGTTGTTGTTCTGCCTCCAGTCTCTGCCGTCAGTCACCCAGCTGGTGGTCAAACTGTCCAAACTGACCCACCTGGACATCAGCAGGAACAGCTACAGCCTGGTCCCTGAGGGCTGCAGCTGGCCGCCTGCCCTCAGGTACCTCAACATCTCTGGGGCCAAACTCAGCGCCGTGCCGCCCTGTCTGCCCACGACTCTGGAGGTACGGACAGAAATAAAATAAAACACTGAAACCACAAAGAGACGCAGCTTCTGGTTCATATAAACAAGTGTTTCAGCCTCAGAATCAATCTGAGTTTATTGTTTTTTGCCTTAGAATCAGCATTTATGATGTCAGACCACATGTCTTTAATGGGATTAATTGATTTAATTTAATTTATTTGTTGTCTTGGATCAGTTTGTCTATATCAGAATACTTGTAGACGTCATGTTGTCTTAAGCTGAAGAGGAAAAAATACACTTGAAATGTGAGTTTCAACAAGACGACCCCAAACTCACCAGTAAACAGCAGCATCTTAGTTCTAGACCAAGAGAACTAAAATGAAATCTACAAACATGAATCCTATTAAAAACTTGTGGGCTGACATAAAAAATGTTGATTCTGAGACAAAAACAATAAATAATTAATTCAGAGGCTGAAACACCTGTTCATAGGAACCAGAAGTTTCCAGATGTGAAACCATGGTCATAACAACTAAATGTTACTGTAGTGATTCACAGGAATGAGAAATGATGACCATTCTGCGGTTTATACAGTAAATACTTGAGTTGATTTGAGCAGACGCTTATATTTCTATGAACAGCTAAATATTCATTTTTCTTCATTTTCTGTAAAATCATTAAACAGGAAATTCCACTGTTTAACTCTGTCTGTATGTCTCAGGTTCTGGATCTGAGCAACAACGACCTGAACAGCTTCAGTCTGGTTCTTCCTGTTCTGACTGAGCTTCATCTTTCTGGGAACAAGCTCCTGCAGCTGCCTCCAGGCTGGTTGTTCCCTAACCTCCACACACTGACCATACAGGTAGAAACTAACCTCCACACACTGACCATACAGGTAGAAACTAACCTCCACATACTGACCATACAGGTAGAAACTAACCTCCACACACTGACCATACAGGTAGAAACTAACCTCCACACACTGACCATACAGGTAGAAACTAACCTCCACACACTGACCATACAGGTAGAAACTAACCTCCACACTGACCATACAGGTAGAAACT